>BMAW01067410.1:71599-115925 GCA_019974015.1 Nephila pilipes | reverse complement strand
GTGTGTAACGATTTCCTTATTTAATTATTACTTAATTTCACTAGTATTTTAACTATCATATTTTGCGTTAATCATTACTGATCTCATTCTTAATTCTATGTGATCACGCGATTTCCAAAAGATGCTTTTGATCACCATTTTCCATGCCTGAAAGAATAGAGATATTCTACCAGGCACCAGACTCTTTATAAATACCACAAAATCACTGATATCTACAACCATGTGATCAGTATAATCATCAATATTAACTTCCCTAGAGGAATAGATAAGAAATTTTCTTTCATTTCATTTTTATTATCGTGTTCCTACTCCCTTCCTGATGTATCTGCTCCTTCTCATGTGAATATTTCTAAATATTATTCATTGATTTAGAATTATTATATTTCTTTTAAAGGTAATCCTGAAATGAAAAGATAAATCTTTAAGGAATTTTGTTTGAAAATTTCAATCATGTTTAACGTAATCGATTTTTATGAGAAAAATATTTTGTACACAATACTGTATTTATACTTTCATTTTCCTAAGCAAACAGATTGCCAAAAATAATTTTTCCAATCATTGATAAAACAATAGATTTATTTTACTATGCTAACGGTTGATAAATTGATTAATCCTATCTTTGTCTTTTTTCTTTCTTAATAAAACAATTTTTAAAGAAAATTAAATATTTAAGATTTCAACGTCTATATCGAATGTAAAACTACATTATTTTATTTGACCATACAACAAGACTTTTAAATTAATTTCGATGACATCAAAATTTTAATTCAACTCTATTCAACCCGAAAATATAATTTAAGATGTAATATTCGAAGTCAAATAAGATTATCTGATGAAAATATGAAATAATCTTAAATAATAATATTTCTTTATAAAGAAAACGAAAAGTATACTCATCTGTAAGAATCCAGAGCGATTCTAGGCAGACACATTCAATTTAATATGATACAGAATGCTTAAAATATTAGGATTTATATTTTAAATTCAAAATAACCTGATTACATATTCAGGCATAAATATCCGAACATTTGTTAGCCATCGTAATATAAAATTTTAAAGTGGTAGAAAAGTTATTCAAGATTAGAATAACTTAAACATAAATTTTACAAATCTTCGAAGCATAACTGCTAAACATTTTATTTCGCGCGGAAAAGAGTAATTTATCATAGTTAGTTGAATAATGTTTATCTGTCAGTTGTGCCGCTTAGTTAAAATTTTATTGTGAATAGGATCTCAAACGGTATACGCTACTTGAAAAATTAATCAGAGGGAAAGGAACCATAGTAATTATTTCAAAATTTGACACTTGAACTTAATAAATTCTTCTGCTAGAGAAATCTTTGAATTTGTTTTCCGTGACGAGAAAATGATGCTAAATTATACAATGTTTAGCAACAGAAATGCTAACCGAATTTGATTAATAATTTGTAAATTAGCGGATGGATTCATGCAAGCTTTGCATACTCTTCTAGCGTATTTTATATGCATTTAGATAAGAGTTGCTAGATTTTCAGTGCGTATACATATGCATGCGAGTTCAACAATTATAACTGTAGTTTGGAAATATTTCTCACGATTTGGATTATGTCTGGAGCACACGTAACCGAACGAAGTACAAATACAATGCAGATAATCATGTCAGCGGAAAAAGAAATGTTCTTGATCTTCACTCTCTTGAACAACGTCGTTTGCAAAAGTTTTTGTTATGATACTTTTTTTTATAACTTCGAGGGATTTTGGTATTGATGCTATTTTTTAAAATGTAATTTATTTGATGATATTTTACACCAAGGTTGCTTAAAAGTTCTATATCATGAATTTTAAAATTAGTTGCATTTTGTTACTTAAAGGAAAAAAAAAATTACTTTAAAATTAAATTCATCACTAAATTTTTAAAAGGAAGCCAAATAACAATAATCCTGTCTGAATGATTCTTTGATAGTAAAGTATTGTCATTGAAAATTTTTAAATATTTTCCATGTTAAACTTTTTCAATATTTCAATAGTAATTTTCTTTACTTCAATAATTCGTTACAATTATTATAGTGCAATAAAAAAAATCTTTTTCACATATTACTTCGAAAACGCAGACGATTTTGACAGTAGAAATTTCGAAAATTATAAAAGTGATTAACATCAGTTCTCTTTTTTTTTTCCTCTCTCTTTCTTGTTATTGTTTCAAATAAAATTGGTTTAATGCATAGCGATGTTATCTCTAATTTGTGCTAAAATTCAGAATTTTTTTTTCAATGTCAGCTAAGCAAGGAATGAAAAATGTGTGAAGTAAATCAAAGAAAATATAAAAGAGGTATAATACTCTTAAGCGAATGTTTCAATTAATTACAATTTGACTTTAAGATTTAATTTACATTGGAAACCTTGAAAACATAAGCATTTGATGTTTATAATGTCATGGAAATGAATATGAAAATTTCTTGCGAAATAATTTACAGATTTACAGTGAAACATTCCTTATAATATTTGTATTTAAAGTTACATTTTATGCCGACATTCTCCATGAAAATCAAAGTATTTTATATTTGAAATATTTTAGAAATTAATGCTCAGAAGACTTTATGCAGATTTCATTGGTTTATTCTATTAGATTCTTCGACTTACTTTGAAAAATTCCAAGACTCGAAACATTTTCTTTTTAAATACCACAAAAATAGCATTGTTCATAAAAATTTGATTTTTGGACGCTGTTATATTCTTCAAGGTATTATATGCTTTTCAAGTTTTATTTTACTTTGAAAATCTCCTGAAAAAAATAACACCTTTTTTCTTTGAAATATCACTGAAATTAATAATATGAAGATTTTATGTAGAAAATTTAATTGTATTAATTCTGTTATATTCTTGAAAGTATTAGTTGCCTTTAAAATTTAATTTTACATTAAAGTTCAATATAAAAAATATAAATATATATACATTATTCTGAAATATCAGGAAATGAATAATATGAAAATGTTATACGAAAAGTTTGATTGTTTATTGCTGTTATGTTCCTTAATGTTCACTATTTGCCTTTCAATTTTTATTTTACATTGAATGTCTCCTAAAATCTAAACATTCTCTTTCTGATATACCATGAAGGTTACATAAAACTTGTATTTATAGCTACAAATAAATAATATCTCAAATACGATTTCCTTGATACTTACAAACGTTTTATATCCTTCGAAGTAACTATTACCAAAAGCTTTGCCACAGAGTTTCCCAGGGAAGGTAATAAAAAAATGTTCGATAAAAGTAAGTGTTAAAAGAAACGGAAGCATAACTTTGTATTCCATGAAATGCATTTTTGTTTCTTCTCATTTTCTCTGGCTTTCCTTACACTTTAATGATACTCAACATCTGTATAGTTCGAAAAGAAAGAAAAAAAAAAGGAGCGTTAAGTGTATTCTTAAGAATATTCGCTACCTGAAAAATGCGCTTCGTTGTCTTACACTTACTGCTAATGACTTCTTATCACGATATCGAATGGAAGAAAGTAACAGAATTTACAGCCTAAATGAATGGAAATGTATTCAACACACAATCACATACTCAGCATTTCATGAATGCTCTTTTACTTTTTCGTAATGCGTGTTAACATATATGGTAAACAGACAGTAGAATATCCTATGAATAGCAGAACTGTGTGAGAAATAGATAAATTGTGAAAAATAAATAAAAATAAGTACGTTAAAATAACTTTTAAACAGCTTATTTTTCATATTATATACACATTAAATCATTTGACTGTTAACGGGACGTCAGAGAGTGGTTTAAAAAGTACTCAAAAGTAAAAAAATAGGAAATGGGATATTAAGAAAGGGAAATATGAATGGAGAGTTTCTCCCTGTAGTATTGTCTAGGGATGGTTTTTCCTTTTTCTAAGAAATTCTTCAATTTTACAACCTTCGTATCCCTAGATATTGTCGCCACAACTTTTCCATCTAATGAAGTCGTCTTTGTCTTCTTTAGAGTATGTTTACCACAAGCAACCTGCTATTTTGATTTTTGCTTCATTTCCGGTGTACAATGATGAATCCAGGTCTCATAAACGTTGACAACTTGACACAAACTGATGATGACAATCCATTACGGCCATAATTAAAACTAACCTATGAATTGATGCCGTATATGTTTTGGTGCCGTTTAACAGATGGCAGCATACAATGAGAACGTCATGGGTTATTTAGGCATCTGTAGATCTATCATCATTATTTTCATCTTCTGAATTGCTTGCTGCATGCATTCTGACTCCTAATCATCTTCTCTTTCTGAAAAGTGTTCTTCTTCATCTGTTTCACTATCATCTAAAACTATGTCCTCATCATCATCACTGTCACAAAAAAGCATGTTTCTTATTGTCTCAAGTCCATTAGTATTCTTCATGTTGAATATTTTGTTTTTACACGCCATAACTTAAAAACAGAGCAGAAATAAATTAGGTATCATGAACAGTTGCATGTATGTGACAAATACAGTGTCTCTATTCCGATCCTAAAATCTATAAAACACAACAATTACATCAAATCATAAAGCTTAAATCTAAAACAATAAAAATATTTTATTATAACAAAGAAAATCAGATATAATGAAAACTTACGTATCTTTAAATTACAAAAAGCAGATTTTCAGAGTCCTTTTAACGCCTCGAAACCCAAACAAACACTGAAAGTAGATCAAAAAGAACGAGAAGAATAGCTAAGGAAAGAAGTTTGTAGTTTCTGGCTGTTATTAAGATATAAAACGAAATTGATATCTAATGTATCTCTCACATACGCCCTCCCCCTGGAATCTTAAATATATTTGACATGACAAATAAGATTTCATTATAAGTACATAATTTGCACATAATTCACTATGTTAATTTATCAATATATGTCGAATTCTGAAAATCGAATAGATTATGTTTATTTTTGGACATTTTATAATTTCTGGTAGTTCACACTACATAGAGGGAGCAATATGTAAAACATAATTCATATTTAAGGAATTCTATTTTGCTTGAAAGAATATATGCATATTGCTTATAAACATGCTTGTTATTATAAAAGAAATCTTTATCGATAATAGTTACGTGCGAGGAGTTAAATTGCCTATTAAGTTTTAGTATGAGAGGGCTTAATGAATCCTTACAAAATCCATAGATAGTGCTCGTAGCATTAAAAATGTTTTGTTTTCAATAAGCATTATGACTCACTAGACAGCTGTCTAAGTCTCAGTTATTGCTATCCCATGGTTTTATTTTTATTGTCGATTGGAGCAAGATACTTCTGTTTGTTTAGAAAAATGGAAAAAAAAATTAGTTTCAAGTGGAGATTAAACACTTTTATTTAAAGAGCTTAATACTAAAATAGATCAAAGCTGACTTAGATGAAGTTCATTGCACATTGTGTTTGTAACTATTTACAATTGGGTAAAGATGTGAAAACTATTAAAAATTAGGCGTGAAAACAATCTTGTCAAAATGGATGCCTCATTTGCTCTCAGTGGAAAATAAATGCAATCGTGTGGTCAACTCTGAGGCTATATTTTCGGTTTTTTGTCGCAGTCCTGACGAGTTTCTGCATCGATTCATAATTGTGGCTGAAACGTGAATACACTAATACATTCAAAATAAACAGTCAAAACACTGGGTGTATGAAAGCTAACGGACCACGATGAAGGCAAAGACAGTGAAATCGGTCGGCAAAGTGATGGCCTCGGTGTTTTTGGATGCAAGCGGAATTACCGATTGCTTAGGGAAAAACAATAACTGGAGAGTATATTATGTGTCGTTATTGCCCTGGTTCAGCAAAAAAAAAAATCAAGAAAACACGTCCTCAATTGAAAAAGAAAAACATCATTTTTCATCAAGACAATGCACGGGTGCACACCTGTGCAGTTTCGGTGCCAAAGTCATGGAATTATAGTTCGAATTATTACAACATACACCATACTCATTGGCACTCCGTAATTTTTTTTAAAATCCAGACTTAAAAAAAATGGCTCGGTGTATAACAGTACAAGTCGAACAAAGAGGTCATTGCCAAACAGATGCCTATTTTGAGGACCTTCTGAAATGGTAATGGCTCAGATGGTTTAAATTTAGCTTTTTTTTTTTTTTTTAAAGCACTTTAGATAAATTTTAAATGGCTTTAAAATGTCGGTGAAACGTTTGGAAATGTGAATGGAGTTAAGTGGACATTATGTAGAAAATTTTTTTAAAAAAATTTCCTTAAATAGTTTGTTTTTCTATCCTTTTCTAAAGTTTAACTACTCTCTTATTCAACTTCCGAGAGAGAAATGTGGTAGTTTGGTGGCATGGTTGTGCAATTAGTTTGGCTATTGAGTCCAATAACGAAACCATTAAACATAATAACAGAGTTTAATGGGTAACATTATGAGTTAAATTCAAATTTGGAGCAAAATGAATCGCTGGTGTGGTGTGAAAATTTGGTGAGGGGTAAACCTGTAACACCTGCCCGTTCAAGGGTGCCTCTGGTGCCATAGCTAAATTCTATGATTAAACACTAAGACACAATAAGTCAATCAAAGAGACACTAGAACAATATTTACGGAATTTATTAACTTCTAATTAATATAACAACAATTATTTATGCTCTCCCGGGCAAGGATTCTACTATCCTAATTCAACCCACCAATAGTAATCTAACAGACTCTTACCACTAAGCCTTCCTCAACTGCAACTCAGACTCTGGAACAAATGTAGCACTCTGGAATAAGTAAATCTGTTGAAGCACTACACCTTTAATCCAATCTCCTATTTCAAACTTCCTTTTCAACTCCTCCTTTAACCTCTCTTACCTTCTCCTTCAGCCTCTCTATCACGACTTTCAGTCGGAGTTTATATATTTCCTAACTCTCCCACTTCACTTCATTTCTACCTGCTCTCTATCTACATATTCACGTTTCATTTTTGGTTGGGCAAAGGTTGTTTAGCAAAAGCAATCAATCTTAATTAAAAGTCCCCAAGGTTAGTGAAGAGAAACCGCGAATAGCCCTATGTCATAATCCAACTCAGATATTGTCTACATTACTTGATTATAGAATAAAGTTCCGAAACTCGTTACAATCAGGCTTTTATACATAAATGAATCGATATTAATTCAAACAAACAAATTACAAGCGAACTTGATGCAATAAAATAATACATTCTTACCATCATACTTCTTGTATTTACTTTTTTTCATTTTAATGCAAATTTTTTATAATAATTAATATGAATGAAAATTCTGAAGTTAAAAACGTTATTATCTGAGTGTATAAAACATTGATTAACTTTTTTATGAAACAATGTTATTAGAAATGTTTGCCTAAATGATGAAGTTGTGAAAAAAATATTTCATTTGCATACTCGTCAATTTCAAAACATTTACGATAATCAAATTCTAATTATCATTGCAAAAGATAAAAATAGCAGACTGAAAACTTAATCACTAGTTAATTAAAATTCTGGGAGAGGAAATAATTTAATTATCGATAATTTCCATTATAACTAAGCGTCACGAAACGCTGAGCCGTGTTTGATAAACAATGATAATACTTTCATTCATTATCTTTTCAATCAACAGACGAGACTAATTACTTCATTTTCAAAATGACGAAGGATATAAAATTGTAAAAGCTTCCTCAATCCTAATCCATCTATTATATTAAGTAAAACTACCTCTAATTGATCATTTCTGAGACGTTTTCGCAAATTACTTAAAACAATGATATATTTTATATTATTTTAAATGAATCAGTTATTAAATTTAAAGACATTTTAGGGAGTTATATTTATGCCTTTGAAGAGTAAGTCACATATACTTTTTGCATAATTAATAAATTAAAAATAAAAGAGGTAATGTTTGATTGCTTGTTCTCTCCTACTTACATTGCACTACTGGCGAGGTATCTTGTTCATATGATGGAGTTTTCAATATATTAATATGTGGTATTTCAATCACTAAACTTCCTCATCACTACACTATTTAGTTAATAGATACAATAGCTATAGTTATAATTATGTTGCAGAAGTGGTTTTAGACAAAACTATTTGAATATTTTTTCCACTACTGTATAAGTTAGAAAATGTATGATGAGACTTTTTTATTTAGTGTTTGATTGTTCACTTTCGACATATTGTGAGAATATCCTTTTACTTTTACCTCTTACTTCGATAGTATATTAAAAATAAAGAAACCCGGTAAGATCCATATCAACTATACAAAAATGATTATTAAATTGTTTTTGAATTAATTGCAAAATATATTAAATGCACAGGAAAATGTAATATATTAATTTAAGTGTGATATATGTGTGATAAGAAATCATCTTTCTTTTATCAATTTCTTAAGTGGAAACCTTTTTTTCTACCTTTTTTTTAAATAACTTGACTTACTCTTTGGAATAGTCCATATTAAAATGCATCGCGAATCCTTTTTAATAGAGTAAACGAAATTATTTTGAGGAACTTCTGCTAGAATTAACGCTCTTTTCTTTTGTTGTGTAGCCGCGTCAACACGGACAGGTATGATTTTTTCCGTCATAGCTTGGATGTATGATTGCATGAAAGTTCCAGAATGATTAAATAAAATCAAATTTTCATTACTCTGAACGACTGCATTTTGTTTTATTTAAACATCAAATATATCATCGGCAGGGGTGTAACTTAAGTCAACAGATTTTTATATATATATATATATATATATATATATATATATATATATATATATATATATATATATATATATATATATATATATATATATATATATATATATATATATATATTTAACATCATTGCTGGTTTCTTTCACATTTCAAGCATGCACAGGCAAAAAGAATTCGGACCAAAATGTTGGCAAAATACACACACATTAACTCATTTTCAAAGGTATAATTTGAATATTTATTTTTACTTAGGAATAGTCTATCTTAATTTATTATTCATAATCTTCTTATACTGTTAGTTTAATTGCATTAAATATATGTTTAAAGTGATCATTTAATTACTTCTTATTATTGTAACATACCGAATAGGAAATATGAATTAATCATATTAATAGTGAAAAATAATGAAAAAGAAATATTACAACATTCAGCACAATATGTCTAATTTTTTTTCTAAAAAATCATCTTGTGACGGTCTTCCTTCATTATATATTTTTATATTAAATAATGTTATAATATTGAAGCATATAAAATATTGTCAATAAGTTCAAAAATTTAATTGAAGATAAGTAATAGAAGAATAACATATAGTAACACCGTAATTTAGCACTACCTTCCCTTTACTATTAAACGGTAGCCAGATGGCGCCATATGTTCTTTTTGGTTAGAAGCGCAAGCTCGTTGAACGCGAGTGACTTCGTTAGCAGAATGATGGAGTGATGTTCGTGAATTTATGTTTTATATATGTTTTGTATCCTGTCTTGTGCTGTGGAACGTGTGAAGTATTAAAAAATATTTGTTCCTGAAACCATCCAGGCTGTTCATTATTTTGTCCTGAAATAATAACAACATTGGAGGGATTAAAATATTTAATTATTTATTAAAGAGTATGCAAGATTGCTCTTTCTCGAATCCCTCTTTACTCAGTTATTCTTAATTTATGTAAAAATAATAAAATCTTGACTTACTAAATCATTCAGTCCGAATCTAGCACTTCTCGATTATAGCAGATGTTTTTGTTCTAATCTTGACATCTATCAACTTGTCGTTATCCTTTGTCTCCCTTCTTTTGTCTTTCAATTCTATTTTACTTTCTTTTATCACTATCTATAATTCAATTCACAACAATTCTGATCTACATCTAATTTACCTATCACGTTGCATTTTGGATGTCGAAATTGTATGCAATTCAAATTACTAAAATGTCCCAGATGTTAATGAAGAGAAAATTGCGAATAACCTAACATTATAATCTTAATTAAATAATGTTGTTAAAGACAAGCATATTGACTACAAAGAATTGAATTATACAAAAATAATTTGTTGCGTTTCACATTTTCTTGTTCATTTCTGATTACTTTGGGGGGGGGGGGAGCCAATTTTTTTTTCGGACGTCCTCTTTTCCATGTCTTTCTAGATAGAGTTTAAAATGGCGATATCTTAGATATTATCTAAAATTGTATATCTTTTAATTTTTTTTTTTTAGTTGTACCAATTTTTTTCCAACTTTATAAGAAAAACTAGTGCAATTGGAAACTGGTTTATAGGAAACTGCCATATGAATTTATTATTATTATTTTTGGCAGAAATTATGAGCTACCATTAAAAATAAATACTAACATTTTAAAATTTGCAAAATTATTTGCAAGTTTTGAAGTAATTACTCCGCAATGTTAGATTCTTCAATTTATTTGCTTTCATAATTCATTATAACTTATCCTACTACTCTCTTTAAAATAATTCTGTATTCAATAATTAACGGTTCTAGTATGCCAATAAATAACTTATGTCAAACAATATTTAAACAGTGTGCCATGATAGCGAATGCAAATGTACGAATTCATGAAATTTTTATGATTGATTTGGCAAAGGGGTGTGGAAGTAAAGGGGAGTACCCACTTTATCATATAAAACATTGCGTGACGATTTGTATCGATAGAAAAATGGAAAGGAATGCATTAACATGTCTTACAATATTCATGTGTTATTCAAATAGAGCTTTAGGTTTCTTTTGCTGAAATGCCTTAAAGTTGCACAAATGTGTAATTGATTCAATCGGCTTTGCTGAAGAGAAAATTATCGATTTTGTAGATGTGTTTTTTAAAACTAATAAATTTTAAAAAAATATTTAGTTAATCATGTAATTGTATGAAACGTTTTTATTCTTTTTAGTGAATTCATTTCACCGAATAATTGGATTAAAATTAGCACAAGAGTGGAAAAATTTAATTTTTTATAAATAGTTTTTAATTTTGAGGGAATTTATTTAACATTTTCCAATATCATATCTTTCATATCATAGTTACAAGTTACATCTTTTTGTATTTACGTAATATACATAAATGTATTTTTATTGGGAGACGAATAAGAACTCTAAAAATAATGCAAATATTTTTATTCTTTCTTTTCCTCTGAGGATTTATTTTCTTTGTGAATTATCATTTAATAAGAAATAACTATGTCAAAGTTCTTTTGCACATAAGCAACAATTGTTCGTATGAATAAGGATTTAGAAATAGTTATAAACATAGTATAAATATAAATAGAAAAGATAAAATTATTGAAAGGAATAAAGAGAGAAAAAACTTCCACTTGAAATTTGTCATTGTCGTTTCGAAATAAACCAATTTCCATTTGTAACAACATTATCCCAAATGTATTATTTTATTCAAGATTAAAAACAATGATAAATTATGTTTCCTAGATTGAAAGAAAAGAGCAATTCGAAATATATGAATAAATTAAACTAGAATTTTAAAAAAATTAAGTAGTTATCCTTGAAATGCGTATTAGTATTTATTATCATTTTTGTTAAATTGAAACCATAATAACTAACGATGTCTTATAAACTATAGACAAAGAAAAACGATATGAAATTGAAAAAAATGGATATACTTAATAATAACTTTAACCTCTAACACTGAATTTCCATTTGAATATCATTAAGTCAATTTTATTTTTCTCTTATTAAAAATCGATGACGACGTTTTCTTTTTTTTTTTTTTATCAACAGACCACGTTAAATGATACAAAGAACAAATTAATTCGTTGATAGGAATGTTATTAAATATGCATGTCCTTGAAAGGAACGACTGTAAATTTTTAATGCTGATTAAAAATACAAAAACGGTTTTTTTTTTTTTTTTTTTTTTTTTTTCATTTACTAAGTAGACATGAACGAAACGGGGGCTCTTTGCCAGAATTCAGCGGAACTGTTTTCATTAAATCGGATGAAATATTACTTCGATGATTAATTTTTGACTTCTTGCCCTTTAGAACCGTATCGAATTCGGCATCTATCGTCCGTCATCGACTTTAATCGGCACGAACCGGAGTGTCGCCGACTGGTAAACACTATACGTTGAGTTGAAAGACCCAAACATTGCACTTTCAGCATTTCAGTTATAAATAATGTCTGAAAAGTAGCATTTATAATGTTGATGATTGTGAGAATTTTTGTGGGTCTATGTTTATAAACTGACGGATATTTTAACGACATTGCAGTCTGAATCTAATCAACAAATGGGGCGATGTTTATCAAAACAAGACTTTCAATGAATGGAACATTAAAGTTATTAATTGAATTTTTTTCTTAAAAAGGACTCTGGAATATTTGTATACATTTAAACTGCATAGGATATTTATGAGAATCATACAAATATTTTTTTTCTGTGAGTCACTTTCATGATTCTGTATTTTTTTAATATTATCATTGGCATCGTTATTGATTTATACTTATTAATTTCCGTGGTTTATCTTCTAAGACTGAAACTATCAGCTGAATAGAATCATTCATTCAGGAAAAGAGTTTTTTAAATATTTTAATTACTCTGTTTCTTTGACTGAATAATTTATATGCAAAAGTAAAGACATTTTTGAAAGTTACTGATTGTGAAAGCGTTTACACTGAACTTTAATTTTCATTATTTTTTTCCTCCTTTTGTAATATCACCCCCAATAATATCACTTAGTATACTACTACTAATTTTTGGCGACATTTTTTTTTTTTTGCTGTAGCTTCAAATATCTATTAAATTTGTTTAATAAGCATAAAAACTAATAAATTTCATTATTCATGATAATTTTTATACTATGTACCTATTAAAAATTACAAAATTTTTTGAATACGTGTTTTGATTTCTACGAAGATTAATGTATATATTTTTTTTTATTAATATGTTCTAACATGTCGTTTGGAGAAAGTAGATTCAACAAAAATGTTTGTTCATAAAATAAAGAATATGTTAGGCTCAAAAGATTGACATTATAATACATTTCGATTATAATAATTGTGGTTAGTTTGCTTAAATATATCTACGTTGTTAAGATACGCGTTTACTTTCGTATTTTATCGTCTGTTTTTATTTTAACATCCGAACAGAATATAATTATTTATTTTAATAATTTATCGTTTGTACTTATTTTCATATTCAACTTAATAATTTAGTTTTATGGTAGATTCGTCTGTTTTTACTCTTTTTGTTGTTAACAATAGCAGCGTTTTTGTACTTTGGAATGTTCCGCTTATGAAAACAAAAATGCGTTTGGAATTAGAGGAAGATAGTTTCTTTTCTTGATAGTAATTGCTTCTGTGGAACCTAGGGCTTTGAAGCACGTTTACTTAATGCTAATTAATATTCATTTTGAATAATTCTACTTTTTCGAGAATTTAGGGGATAAAACCATATGTAAAAATGAAATTACCCTGGCCTTTTTTTTTTTTTAAACTTCGCTGTTATAATTATTTTCTCAATTTATGTAGACAATATTATGCTGTTAAAGATAGAACTTTATTAAGTAATTGAAAACAGTATAAATCAAAGCAATATTATTAAAGGCATAAACGTATGAAAATCGTTTCTCCGTCTGCTGTTGTGCAAATAGCTTTGGAATTTTGTAGTGATTAAGATTGCTACGCTGTTTCATTTTTTTTTTGTTACATACATTCATTAGTTTGAGACAGTGTTCATTTTAAGAAATAAAATTGAAAATTGAACTCTTTCTATAATCCGACTCTTCACCTAGGATTCGTCCCACTAATAATTCAACGCGTTTTCCGGACACAGAAAAATTATTTCGGAGCAAATTATTTTATTGCCTGCTACTTCATTGTAATATAATGTAAGCTATCAATATAAAACAGTAAATTTCTTTTTGTAGTAATTTACGCTTGATTTGCTTGTACTATGTTATATTATATACAAGAATATCAAAATTTTACTGTTTAAAGTCGTTATCATAAGTAATTTTCCCGTAATCCAGCGCTGCACTGGCCTGATATCTACTCGATTTCCGAAAAAGTTCTGCATTTTGTAGGGGTGGCCATAACGTGGCTCCCGAGCCGTATGTGGTTCTTACAGGCCCTGTGCAATGAATATGCATGTATGAAATAGGCTAGCTAAAAGTACTACTTGGCCAAAAAAGCACATTTATTTTTCTTTTTTACATAGCAATTAGTAAACTTAAACTTATCAACATCCAAAAGTAATTATTTCATTTCACTTCTTGTTTGTTAAGAAAATAAGGCTATTCACAAAATAGTAAAAATAAATACTGTACTGTTTCTGTCAAATAATTTAAATCTTTAAAAGTTAAAATTTTTGTGTGGATGCCTTAGGATGTTGTCCATGTTAAACGTTAACTGTCGTAAACTTGATTGATAATTTGTTAAGACAATTCACTCAAGCTCAAATAAATGTAGGCCAGTTAAAACCAATTCAAGCTTATTTTTAAGCTATATTTTAATCTGGGGATGAAAATTAAGTATGGAGAAATTTTGGGGTGATAAACACAAAGCGTCTCCCTCTATAGTTTATTTTTATTTGCCCTACACAAACCATATCAGTGACCATGCAATCGAGTAAGATCTGTTTATAAAATAGTTAAAGAAATAATGCTATTTTTAGAAGGAAAAAGAAACGCTTTGTATACTTTTTAAATACATATTCGGGGAAAAAAAACTGTCTTGAGAGAAAATTCAAAAATTACAGCCGCTTTTTGGAAAATGAAATGTAATCGGGGGAAATTGTTAAATTTCCATCGGGCAACATTTAATAAACGCACTTTCAAATCTTCCTCCTTGGTATGTGGTATCAAGGCCAGCGTACTTAGTCTTTCCCGATACATTAATATATGATTAACATTAAACTAAGGATTTAAGGCCATATTTTACCTAATAATAAAACTAATTTTATTATTAAACAGTGCTCTTTAAATTGTCCTAAGAAACTAACGAATCAATTTGATTCAACATAGGGATTTTCGCATTTCTACCGCCGGATTAGATGGCAGAATTTATTACATGAATCAAACTTTTATATTTAAGAGTAAAAATATTGACTTTTATAAGTGAAGACCAAAGCGCTGTCCCGTGTTAAAAATTAATATCCATCATTACTATTCATTGTACCCCAATGTTTCCTACATCATTGTTCTCATATTGATCCAGGCCATAATTTTTGGTATGACGAGATGACAACCCGCATTGTGTGTCATAAACTTGTTGTACACCCCGTTCTTCTCTTTCTGACCTAAAACAGCCCGATTAAAGTAATTGCGAACGGTCGTAGAAGCCAGCTATCGCTACCTTGCAACTCCGCTTCATTACTTTTACTCTCGCGCTATCGTTCTGTCTTACCGTGATAAAACGACCGTAAAGGGCCCTAACAATCCCTCCAACAGAATTGGGAACGGTTCATTTTATGTATAGCACTCTAATGTTTGTATAGTGAGAGGGAGGAGGGAAGTTTGTAAAAGGCCGGACAAATCAATGAATCCACATCTTTTTGTTCGTAGCAAAGGGGTGAGAGGTGAGAATGGTCCGGTTTTAACGGCTTTCCTTCCTTTTTCGCGGATGAAGGGAAAGTTTGTCCACACAATTGCTCTCTATTTAAAGAGCCCGAGCGTTAATGAAAAAGAAAATGGAAGAAGGAAGGAAAAAAAAATTATAATAAAAAATAAGAAACTCTTTCCTTGTATTTCTTTCCAGACTTTTTTTCTTTTTCCTCTTCGTTTGCTTGGTTGGTTTGCTCTTTACCTATTGTTCTCTCCACTACGCAATCATTCTCTCCTGTTTTCAGGATTGAATTTCCATTCTATTTGATTCTGGCATGAATCGATTCCGTTTAGTTAGTCAGGGATTGTGGTGTTAGAAAAAAGAACTGTTGATCTGAGCATAAAGAGGGGAAAGTAAATTGCGTTTAGCTGTTGCTTAGATGTTACTTTATAAAGGGTACTAGAACTTAATTTCTTGAAAATATCTTTCTGAGAACTGGAAGTGCAGAAACTATTTCCATTCGACAAAGATCGAAGTCAATACCATGGGTAATGATGGGATGTCTTTGTCTTGGTTTTCAAAGAATTTAGGGGATTTAAGCACTCAGAAATAATGGATTGAATAGTAATCGGATTTCACTCTAAAACTCATTTAAAATAATATATACACTAGTGTGTTTTTTAAGTAAGTATCGATTTGATATAAAAGAAACAAGCGCAGTTGTTTCTACTATTATATTTTTGCAAAAAACCCTGTACCTTAATCTAATATTCAACATAATTACCTCAAACAATCAGATACGTATTATTATCGTACAACCAGCTTCTATATTCCATCCTCACAGAGGTTGCGATAGCTTAGTGGTCATGGACGTGGACTCGCAGCCGGAGGTTTTCTTGGAGTATTGGGTTCGAGCCTTGTTGCCATTTATAATCCGTGGTGTAGCCAGAGCTGAGGTACATTAAATATGTCGTGGCTCAAAGTCCTACCACTGGCATGTGTGAAAGTTAGAAGAGGGGGTGCCAGCTCATATATCGTCCTCGTCACTTGACCGATGCTCAAAATTACGAGGTCCATCTCCAATAGCCCTGTTGTTGCTTCTAGTGTAGCGTTAATAAAACCTACCAGCCATCCTCACATAATTTTGTTTCCTGATGAGCAAATTGCTGCAACACGGACGTTTTGACATAATTATCTTTGTTATGGCATTGTCTGGATAGTTTTTCAATTAAAGGAGCAAATGGTAGTCACTGGGAGCCAAATCAGGGTTATACTGAAGCGAATCATGTTATTTCAAGTCTTATGAGACGAGGATATAGCGGGTTCGACGAATCATGTGTGGGCGATCATTGTCAGCTGCAAAACAATAATTTTAATGAGCATGCATTTCCTTTTATTTTGGACTGTACAATGCAGTTTATTTAAGGTGTCACAATATATTTCGGAATTTATTATCTCATCCCCTAGGCAAAAAATCTACTAGCTGTACACTTGCTAATCCCAAAAGACAGTGCACAGGATTTTGCATGCTGACATGCCTGGAGATTCACGTTTTTAAGTGATGCTGAATCTCTCAATTCCCAACTTTGAATACTTTCATCCGTTTTCTTACCATTCCATCGCTCATAGTAGTTTCTGTACGCACTTTATTAATCTGCTGAAGAATTTCCACGGCTTTCATGACTTTTGCATACAGAAAACGACATTTTTATTGTTTGAGGCATTTGCAGTATTTCCCCATTTTCCTTAATGTCAAAATTTTAGTTTAGTTTAGTTTTTATTAACGTCGCACTAGAAGCAACACGAGGGCTATTGGCGACGGACCTCGTAATTTTGAACCACTGTCAAGTGACGTGGATGACACCTGAGCTGGAACCCCCCTCTCCCAACATCCACACCACGCCAACGGGAGGACTTTGGGCCCCGAACAGATTTAACGTGCATTAGCCCCGGCTACACGGCGGGTCTTTGGTGGCCAAGAATCGAACTTGCGACTGAAAGAAAACCGCCAGCCGCTAGTCCATTACCTTGACAACTAGGCTACCGCGACCCTTAATGTCAAAAACAACGAAGTTTAAGGAACATTTTTTAGAAATTGATTGGTCATACACTCACATTTTTTGTGAACAATTATTGCATTACTAATATTATTTTAATGGAGCATTTTAAGATATTTTGATTAGTTTCTTTTACATTTCATCTATGAATAAAAACGAAAAATATTTTAAAACGATGAGGTTATTTTACATTTAAGCCCATAAATTGTTTCGAGTAACATTTTAAATAAGATCTTTCATTAGTAGTAATATTAACAATGGAATAAATACATACACAAAAATCAGTAACTTAATAGTTATTTAAAAAAAAAAAAAACTTACCCTTAATCTTCGTCATTTTTATAATTACAGACATAAGAAAAGTTTTATATGAAATGACCACTTGAAGTCTTTGTATATTCATATATATATTTTTTAAATATTTTCTAATGTACTTGTGTACTTTTTTTTCAGGTAAGGGAGTATCTTCAAAATACGTATAGAAATTATTTTTATAAGGTACTGTATTTCATTTATTTTATTTTATAATAAAATGTGTTCAAAACTATATAGGTTTTATTCAAAACGATTTAAATCAAAGCGAAAGATTTAAATTCGGTAAATTTCAAAAGAAATAAGTTAGCTCGCAATGAAATGGTAATAATGTAGCGAAAATAGTGTATTTGTTGTTACTCTAAGAGACTAACAAAAACATTGCTAATCTTTCATAACGTTTTAGCAAAATAACTGAAAAAACGCCTCGTTGCAATAAACCTACGGAATGTTAACTTTTAGTACACAGGATAACATTTGGCAGTGTGTAAAGATAATGGTCTCAATATAATTAGATGAGTAAGAGAGGAAAACTAAAATAAAAACCCATCTCAGTTTTGGCTCCTCAAAATAGTAAACTTAAGCTAAGTTCATATAGATAAGTGCGAGGAAATAGTTACAATTAAATAAAAAAAGATAACATTCCGTTCGTTTTTACTGCGGTGCTTTTTTTATGAGCAATTAAGTTCAAAGTCTAAACAACGAAATCCAACAACTCACATTACCTTTAAACATTTTACAACGTTCTAAAATAGAAGATGAAAAAAAAAAGTTAAACGATGTAGAAGCATCTACGATTTTTAATCTCAGTAACAGCCGTGCTCTGTTGGTTGCCATTCCTGTGCACTAAATAACTACACCAAACGATTTCTCCACCACTAAATAATTAAAAAAATTAATCTCACGTAGCGTATAGCTCAGAAGACAAAAAAAAAAAAAAAAAAGGAAGAAAAGAATAAAATAACGGAATGGAAAAAACAGATGAAAGAATTTTTTTCCCTTCCTTCTTTTGGTTTGGAGGGTTATCACCGTTTCGGTAATGAATAGAGAAAAGAAGACATAAAATAGAAAGTGTGTGTAGCGTGAGATTTGTCGGTGCAAGCACGTTCGGGCGAGAACACGTATCTCACGTATTTCTGACTATTTGAGGGAATGCACGAAATTACTCAACATTTGTTGTGGTTTTAATGCCTCAAAAAACAGAATTCTTTATATAGAACGTATTTTTAAGTACCGCAGAAACAACTGTTATTTCGATGAAATTTTTATTACCATTGCTCAGCTGAGAAAAAAAAAAGAAACTCTCACACAAAAAGAAGCCAACTCCAAGAAAACTGAAGCCAAGACAAATCTAACCTAATTTAAAAGTAAGTTAAATATGTAATTCATGTTAATGGGTTTCTTGTATTAGCACTAATCGCCCGTTTAAATCATTGCGGCTTGGGAATCAATCTGTGTTAAGCTAACAATAATATGAAATATAACTAAAAAGAGGTTTATGGGTGAAATATTTAGTTTTTTTTTCCTTGTAAATTTAATTAAAATAAAAAACTAAGTTCCGCCAAAAAAAATAAAAAAAATACGAAATATATGTACGAGTGAGTATCGTACGTACAATTTTAATTATTACTAAAATTTAACCCATTTACCTTGATAAAGCTTATTATGCATATTAATTTATCCTTATTTCGATAATTTTGTCAATTTTAGTAATTAATGCTGATTTATTTGCTTTCAGTAATCCATAAATTGAAATAACCCGCAATATCGTAAAGTCTTAATAATTTTTCCGGATTATCTTTGAATTTTAATTATTACTTAAAACTATCGATGTAAAAATTTAACTTTTATTTATTATTCCTAAGAGTTTTGTAATAAAGTACCATCCATAGTTAGGCATTTATTCTTGACTTTTTCAAGGCCATCATTGTAGAACTCAGAAGATTGAGACAACTCTTTTCTTCTTCTTACTAAGGGTATTTTAATTTACAACCTATCTGAAAGCTAACAAATCAAAATTAATAGCTGCACTTTATGACAGTATGATATAATATGCCTAATAAATTTTATTCAAATATCTCGGTTATTTATTAGTATATGATAATTAAAACTTTGCCATACTCCTTTGTGTATTGCTCAACTTTCTTAACTACTAGTTCAGTTTTTTGAGTATTTATATGTTTCTCTTTTAATATCAGTATTGAAATACTTGGAAAAACCCACCCTTTGGGGTAAAACCCTTTACTGAAAATTATGTCATCAAATCAATTATTATTATTATTATTGAATTACTTTTTTTTTTTTTTTGGTTTTTTTTTTTTTTTAAAAATTATTGTTATAATTTATTTTTTTCAAAATATCTCTTAAGAGTCAGAATACAAGTAAGTAAAAAATATTATTTTTCATAAGAATTTAATTCATTCTGTTTTAAGTTTTTCTCTATCTCTTTACTTTCAAAATGGTGTTTTCAAGCAATAAAATCGAAATTCAATTGAATCTTAAAAATTTGTTTAAATCACTGAAATCTCTCAAAGTTAAAACAGTATACATTTTTGATCGAATGACATAGGGGCTGAAAATGTTTATAATTTTTAATATTTTCGACAGAAATATGTGCATAAAAGGCAAATTTTTAATACCTGTGGTGAGCTTGTAAAAATACTTTATTAGTGTTACAGATAACCACACTATTGTATCGATAAATCATTTTATTTTCAAGAATTAAAAAAAAAGTAAGTTTTTTCTAACATTTTAACAAGGACATTCCTTAATTAACATCTGAGATTTCTTTCTAACTCCTTTCTTATCAAATGAGACAGGATTATGGAAATTGCTCAAACGTTAGAAGTGAAATGAATTTATGTTAGAAATTTTGAATAAAAATAAATTCGAGTTAAATATTATGATATTTAGAAAATCTGCCGTAAAAGGAAGATTATAGAAGTAGAAAGATAGCAAGAATATGAAGGCTTTGAATAATGTACGGAAGTTAATTGCATGTCTATGCAATCTATAGGAACTAGGACCCGACACTGTCAAGCCAAAGATTTCTCCTTTGTGGATTAAATAAAGAAGGATTCGAGTATCCGGGTAAAAATATCCTTTGATATTTGTAAAAGTTATTAGTATCCACACGTAGAGGGACAGTGAACTAGTAGAGAGCATTCCCTTTTTTAGAGGAACAAAATACTAGGCTTTGAAAAGTAATCGACTGCATTTTTGAATTGTTCTAGAGTGACTATTTTAATTTCTTTATCTGAGCTAGGAATGAAGTTGTAGACTTCATATTCGCAATTAGATTATTATTTAAGATAACATACGAGTTAGGTAACATGTATACGCCCCAATTGAAAATTGATGTTAATATTTGACAGTCTATAAAGTGATAACTTTAGCTATCTAATTAATTAAACAGGGAAATTATGCTTTTAAAGCAATATAATCTTACAAACAACAATAAAAAATAAAGAAATTGACTTGCGATCTATAGAATTTTATTATCATATTTATCGACATTTTTTAAGGAAAAAACACTGATTTAGCTTCGAATGTTTGAAATGTACCATTTTTTTAAAGAGAAAAAAAGAAGAAGAAAAATCTACACAAATTGCACATTTTTCTACCACTCGCTATAATTGCATTTTCCAATTTCAACTCCCAATGAACATTTCAGAGCCTTTCATAAACCATTTTTCACCAAGCTCTAATGCTTCGGTGGTCCGTCACAGTGGGTATTCGAAGTTCTGGAAATCTGAGCGACCCCTTTCCAAAGCATTCCGAGTTGATAGCGCCAAAAAAATCGTCTGCTATTGTTCTCCGACTTCCCCTTTCTCATCCCCATTTGATCCTCCAGTGGACGATAGAGAAGATTCGTGACATTGAAGGATTGGTGCTCAGAGCTTTCAAGATGGAAAGTGTCGCAGTTAGAGAATATCGTCATTTCTGTGAAAGAAACAATATTTCTTCCAGCATTATATCGTCAGAATTTATTTCGGAGTTGGCTTTTTGTTGTTTTAAAGCAAGAAATAAAGAAATAAATTGTGTATGGTTAGTATTTACAGATGGTAGATGTAGTGCAATCTGTCGGACACTGCTTTTAATGTATAGGGGCCTTCTTTGTGTAGGTTATTTTTCACTTGACAAACTTTAACAATTTCGGTACAAAATATCTCTTAAGTCTTACTATTCTTTTTTTTTCTCTTGAGGAGGGATGTTCTATAAATGTTATTGAAACATTGTTTACGGCTTCTGTTACATTTTTAAATGTCTGCGTCTATTTTCTGTGCGCTTATTTTTTCCTAAATATTTCTTCAAACTATCTCAATTAAGTTTCAGTGGTGTAAACTTGTTATTTAATTATTTATAGTAAGAATCTGTGAGGCTCCGATATTATTTTGTAATCTTTCCATTGTTACTGAGTTTAAAATGTCACTGATCAACACAGTCTTTAATGAATTAAAGCCAGGCAATAACTGTACTTGAGTTTATTTGAATATTTAACACAATATTCATTTTTAATTAAGCCAGTAGAATTACTTCCTATCAAAGTCTGATTGTAACTCTTAATATTATAATAAGATACTTCTCTATAAGAACCATTTGGGTTCGAGTTTTTAGAAGAAATTTACATGAGGTTTCGAATCGCTGACCCTTTGTTGATCATTTCAATTTTCGTTCGTATAACTACTTGCTCAGATGATACCAAAGATCTTCCTTTTTAACTTCAGTCCACTTCATCTAACACAAAATCATTGTATTAAACGTCTCGTTACTTAAAATACATCTCCTTATTTCTATTCACTACAGTTTAATAATTCTATTCTAATCTATGTAAATCACGTTTCATTCAATGGGAAAGACTTTTTAAATTCAAATAACATCACTTAAAAGTCTTCAAGGATTAGTTGTAGGGAATAATGCTATAAAGTATTATGAATATTGTGTTTAAAATTAAGAAACTTTTTCTAAAGTTAGTTATTACATACTTATATTTTTATTAGATAATTTTTTTATTATTTTATATTAAATAAAAAATTCTATTACTTAAAATAAAAAAAATAATGAATATAAGTTTGTTGAATAAATATGTTAGAGAATCTTTCAGACAAGTCAAAACATTCAATTTTTATAACATCATTTTTTTTAAAAAAATGAAGAAGAAAAACCAAAATTACTTTATTTGGGAAAAAATTTTCATGGGTATTATTTATATTGTATTTGTAAAATAATCTAGCATGCAACATAAGTAATTGGCTTAACAATCTATGTTTACCTTTTAGATATATTTATTTATTAATCTGATTTATGTATAATATATTATTTTATTCTAGAAATGAGATGATAAAAATTACAATCTTGAAATTCAACTTATCTTTATACTGAACTGGTCAACAAAGTTTTTATATTCTTTTTTGTAATGTTTCAAGAATATAAATTTTTTCTTTCATTTCACTATTTACAAAGTGTTAGACCTTTAAAAAATACTTGATATGAATTCAAATAGAATTCAGTATTTCGATGCATTTTTTAAAAACATTTTATAATGCATTTTAAAAAATGTAATTCTTTTGTAGGAATTCAGATGTAAATTTCGCACATTATTTGATACACCACGTCACAGTGCATAAAACAAATTTAACAAAATAAACTCGTAAATTTATGTTGAAGATTTAATATTATACAGGATTATTCGGAATGATTCAATCCGATTTCAAAATTCTATATTTTCTAAAATAGACGACACAGAATGCAAAGTAATAAGGAAGACTATGCAAAGAAGAATACAAAGGAAAACAGTGGAAGTTTTGTAAATATGAACAATGTATATTGTTCGTGTTTCTTCAGGAATTTATTTCACGAAAGCTGTTTTAGAAGCTTTTGCAGAGCTTCTTCGCAGCTGGATCATCGCAGTGAACCAGATGACTTGATGTTACACAGTTGCCACCTAAGTCACTTGTTTTGGCCCCATGCGATTTCTTCCTTTGAAGGTTTATAAAAGATAAGTTGCATATGCCACCATTACCCACGAATGTATATTAACTTAAACAATTGATTTCTGCTGCTGTACAATAAAAATTACCACTGACACATTACAACAAGTTTAAAAGGAATTTGTATATCGAATTGACATTATAAGTGTAACTAGAGAAAGTTATATCGGACATTTGTAACAAAGAAAACCTTCTTAATTTTCTCTTTGCATTCATGTATTACTTGTCATTATGTGTCATTTATTTATGAAAATGTGGAATTTTGAAATACGATGAATCATTTTGAATAATTTGAATCAGTTTTTCATTTTTGTTTTTGAAAGGCTTTTGTGTAATGATCAACAGTCTTTATGTTACTGAAATTACTGCAGAGTAAAATAAAAAATTGAAATTCATGCTTTTTTTTCTAAACTAATGGAACAAAAAATATTAAATAAAAAATATTTTTAAATGAATTATAAATAATTAAATGATTTCTAAATAATTAAATTATTTTTAAATGAATTAAGAATTATTTTAAATGAATGAAATAATGTATTTTTATACATTACTTCGGTGCGATTACATGTATCAAAATATCACGCAAAACACATTTGAAAAATATATTTGGAAAATTGGGTATTATTTATTTGTTACTAGTGTTTGATTTTACTCGTAATCACTTTTTCAACTGAGCAACCCTCTACAAAGCATCATCTTTAAAATATTTGTTCGCATGCATCAAAATATGCATATGCTACAAAAACATAATAAAAGTAGTTTCATACGCACACTTTTCGTCACTAATTGAATCATATGTAAGAAATATATTAAGAAATTACCCAACCAATGGTAATCTGTGTTGAAGAAAAGAGGGAAAAGTACTATTTTACAAAAAAAAAAAAATCTCTTCCCTGACATATTCTGAATAACCTCTACAACTTCTTGAAGGTTTTCTTCAATTGATTTTTATTTGCCTGGGTTGTGCTCTCTTATTGCAGATTATTTATCTCTTCCTCCTTGACAGTTGAATTTTTTTTCAGATTTTCAACGATTTGAAAAATCAATATAGAGTTTGTGACTGATAAATAATAATATTTTTTCGCGTTTTTTAACAATGCCTTAAGCATTAATTCTATGTGCTGTAATCTATGGTGACATGTGAGAAAAAATACTGAGGTATCCCATTTTTTTTAGATTTTCGTGCAAATCAATATGAATATTTTTATTCGTGTTGATTTGCGAGCTTATATTACACATAAAATGTCTTGAAAATAAATTTTAACTTCTCCTGCGATTAAAATTTTTCTTGTATTTTCATTTACATATTTCATGGGATTTAAAATTGAAATATGGGCTATATACGCGACATTTCCCTTGACTTACATCCGGGGGTTTCTTTTTGATTTTACATTTACATTTCCAACTTATTTCCAATCAATTGAAATTAGATTATACAAATTAAGTAAATTTCATGAAGTGGAGTGAATAGATATAATCAAGTCGTATAACAGCTACAGATAATTGAATAGTAAGCTGGTTATGAAAATAAGAATGGTGAAATTGTGTAGTGCGTGGGAGTTTTCCTGCGTATCTACGTGTTTTGGGAGACCAGGCCCCTGCTGTCGGATTGACTGAATATCTAGAGGATGAACTCGCATCGTATTCTGGTTAACGAATTCCTTGATATGTTATGAGTTGATAATGTCATGAGTACACGCGCGTGAAACTGTTTGAGATCTTCTCCCCTCTCATTAGTAGATGATTAATAAACTGTATTTTGAAACATAATTAACATTTTTAATTACTTAGTCTCTGCTTCAACTTCAGTTGAAATTCGAGAGTAATATTTAAGATGACATATGTTACGGGTAATAGGATTACATCACAAACACAAAATAGCATTTTTATAAAATTCTTACCTGGATATAATAACGTGAATTTTTTTAAGTGAATTTTGAATTTTTTGAATTGAATCACCAACAGATAAAACCATTTTATAGAAAAATATTTTTTTTATATAAAATGAAATTAAAACAAAGGCCATTGAAAAGAACTTCTTTTAACACAAAAATTACGCTAGTTGTTTAAAAATTCCCCTTTTTGAATAATTCATTACTTATAAATGATTTTAAACACAATGGTTATCTGTGTTGGCAAAAAATAAGTTGCGCAATGACAGCTTTTCTGGAACATATTAAAATATAAAGCAGTGACATTATTTAAATTTTTTGCTGGTTTTCTTTTTTCCTTTCTTTCTTTTCTATTGTATATCCCTATCTTAAAAAATACATGCATGCAATCACAATATCTCCTCTACTTACTACCTATACGACCTTCAGCAATTAAGTAAAATAAGTAAATAAAAATTATAAACAAAAAATATAGGCTAACAAACAAAATAGGCCGTGGTGAACTGCTTATCATAGCCGCGGTTTCACTGCCGACGTTGTTTTCGTTGAGTCGTAGCTTCGAACCCCGAAGCCACTATACGCCGCCCTATACCAGCCTGATACACGTTATCCTAGTCAATCCGTTGGCTTGATGCTGAAATTTGAACCAGAGGGGTGGGGGGGTTGCTCATGTATCGTCTTCCTCATTTGACTGAGGTCAAAATTACAAAATCCATTGCTAATAGCCTTCGTTTTTGCTTCTCAGTGCAACACTAATAAAAAACTATCAATCCCAAAAATGATGCATAATGCATTAGATTACATATTATGTATTTTCAACATTACATGCGATAATTATATATGTATAGCAAAGGTATGTAAATGAGTTTCTTAGTTGAGTTTAGTGTGACCCCCTTTGTGTGAAAATTTGAATCAGTTTCTTTATTACTTCGAAACTTTTTTTTTGTTAATTTGTTAAGTAATTAATATTTGTATACATATTTTATATTGTGTTTTTATTGGTAGATAATTTGATATTTTTATTTTGATTATAAAAAAATCCGCGTGAATTTGCACATTGCTACCGGCATCAGAGGATTTGCGCAACACTGTACAGATTGTTTATGTAATTTAGCGAGAGACCAAGTGTTTCGGTTATAAAAAGTTGCGAAAGGCTTAAACAATTGTTACGCGAAGTTTTAAAGACTTGATCGAAGGTCATCGTTAAATACAATACTTTTTATTAATGCATTTGGTTGTTAACATGTGCTAACATGTTGTTGTAGTTTCGAAAAAAGAGTGTTAACGAAAATGAGGGGGCATAAAATAAAGGATACTTGGTGTTAGGTTCACAGGCTCGAAAGATTGATATCATAATATATTATGGTTATAATAATTCCATTTAGTCTGCTTAATATATATATATATATATAATTGTATTGTTTGTTCTTAATTTTCACTATTTATTTTAATAATTGGCTTTTATGACAGAAACATCAACCTTTATTCCTTAACATTGGCAACGTTTAAAAATGTTTTGCTTTGAAGAAGTTATAAACTTTTCTTGTGATAGTAATTACTTTTGCAGAGGCTTACTTTATGCTAATAATTATTCATTTTTAATAATTCTTCGTTTTCGAGAACTTAACGGAGAAAAAATGTGTTTAAATAAAATTAGCAAATTTAACATGTTTATTTAACGCATGTTTATTTATTTAGCACATGTTAAAATTAGCATGTTTATTTAGCACATTTTTAAATAAAATTAGCAAAGCCAGTTTCAATTTTCTTTTAAATTTTCAATATTTAAATTCTTAAATACTTATCTATATTTTCTTTTTCACAATTTTTTTTTTAACTATGTATACTTTTCATAGCATTTAAGATTTGTGTAGAATATGCAGTCATATCATTTCAAATTAGTGTACATAATACTAATTAATCATGGTTCGACTCTTTATATAAGAAAATCCAGAATGAAGATCTCATTGACCTCGAATGTGTCCTTCCCTGATGTATATAACGCACTTTTGTATTTTTCGTACAGTTTTTGAAATCCCTTTTAAAATAAAAAAAAAAGATATAAATCCCGCTTACGAACCAGTTAGACTTAAGACCTTTTAGTTGTATGAGAACTCTGACACAAGTCGTAGAGATCCTGTACACTGATTCTTTAGAGTTGAGCGCATAAATTTAGCAATGCGTGAACAGTATAATCCATCTTTAACTGCCATGATATCTTACACCATTTATTTCTCACGCAGAATAGGCAAATTTCCATGTTGTTATTCAAAACAAGCCTTGAATTCACTGATCAAAATTAATGACAAAACAATTGCTTTCAACGAGACAGCCTTATATACCATTAGTTGCCAGAGGCAATTAAACACTTGTTGCCACATATACTGGGGTAACTTGTGAAAGTTTATGACGCACTTCGAATTAAAATATCTAGCGGGCAGGCAAGGATTAATTTGCTTGAGGGGGGGAACACCCCACACCTTTAAAGCGATTACTCATTTTGACGTTTTCGATCGCAATACAACATGCTGATCTCACTATGGGGTAAGACCATTTTATCTCGAACAACTAGCAACGTCCATTTTGATGTATGTGACGCCTGCAATTGCTTCATCTAAAAGTCTTCATTAGTCTCTTCCAGGAACTTTTTTCTGCCATCAGAATTTGATAGATAGCATCTTCAGACTTTGTAAAGGCTTTTCCTTCCCCCAAGCTGCCATTTACAAATGACCCGTTAACAGCAGCTTTCGGTTACCGATTTGTTTTGAGAATTAATTATATCGGGAAATAGTCACAAAAAAAGAAGAAAGAAGATGAAAATTTCGAATCAAATTGCTGGTTAAGCTTTTCTGGGTCTTTTTTTAAAGTAATTCTTCCATCTATCTGCATTCATAAGAGAAATTCTTCCCCATCTTTTGAAGAAGTTACGGATTCGACGTGTACTTCTCCCCGATGCATTTTTAAATTGTCTCCTGCATATTTGAAGCTTCGAAATTAATTATTTACAATGAGCAAAGTGCGATTTCAATTACTGGTATTCTTTGGAATGAAAATGAGGTAGCTGGGTGCAAATTTGACGGAAACATTCTTTTGTAATACTAGTCATCTTTTTTTCTTTTATCCTTATCTCTTTGTTGGCTGAATGTTCAGATCGGATTATACATACAAAAGTTGAAATCTAATATTTAAAGAGCTTTGAATTCATTCTTTTATTATTTATTTTTCGGAATGAAAGGCTTTATTCGTCTGTTTATTATTAATGTACACTTATTTTAAAAATACCGCAGATGATGTGAGAATAAATTATTTTCGAGTGCTAGTGTTATTTTCGCTGTATTAGCAAACTGACAATAATAATTTAATTTATCATGATTTATATTCACGTACATGTAATTTTTTCAGTTTCAAAATCGTTACAAAAATGAATAGGAAATTGAATCGAATAATTTTATTTTGGCATTTTATTGAAATTATTCATTTCTTTGTCCAAATACTTTGATAATGATATTTTAAACGAATCGCTTGGACACATAAATATCGGTCACGGTACGGTAGCCTAGTGATTATTGTCCCGTACTAGCGGTTGATATTGTTTCTGTCGTGTCGTGGGTTCGAGTCCTGATGCCATTAAAGGCCTGGGGTGTAGCGGTACTGATGCATGTTAAATATGTCGATGTCCCAAGTCCTCCCGTTGGCGTAATGTAGAAGTTCGGTGGGAGAAATACATATTCAGAAGTAATTTGAGATACTCGTCATTTGACCACGGTTCAAAGTCATGAGGTCCATTGCCAATAGCCCCCAGTAATAGACAACTAATTGACATGTAAATTATTTTTGCTGAGAAAATTAATCCAGTTGTAATTTTTGAATTTATATGAGAAAATATGTTTTCTGTATCATACAAGAACTAAAAATCTGCAACGAAAATAAATGTATTTTTCAATCGCTTTCCATAATAACAATGTCATAAAAATAAGAATATTATCAGATAATATTTTATTTGAAAGACTGTTATGATTTATTTAACTCTATTATGTTAGCGTATTTAAAATAGTTTGATATAAGCTTGCATTTCTAGGAAAAACATGATTATCTTGGAAATTTTATTTTTACAGAAATAATCTCTTTCGTATCCTCAAGATTGTAACTGTTTTGACATTTTATGCTATTCATTAACTTATTGGTATTCATGAATTCTTTCATTTTCTCTCTAGTAATATTTATTAACTTATTTTACTTCATGAAAAATTGCGCTCGTATTTAGTAAGAACTCTTATTAATAAACTAAGGCATATGAAAACAATTCATTCATAGTATAAATGAGTTTTTTATCCTTAACAATATTCTCCTTCGGCACAATATGTTAAAGAGATTAAGTTTTCTTGTTAAGTTACTTTTATCTGCTTATTTTATTGAATAATATATCAAAATGCCATTTTATTATCCTTTACGAAACGTTATTATTTTAAAATATTCTTAAGTATTATATCGCGTATTCTAACGTGTATATCTACGATCGCAAATATTTAATAATCCAGCATTATTTTCTATTTCCTTTAATCTGAAATTTACATTATCCGGAAATAAAATATTTCATTGATTAAACTGTTAACTAAGCACTTAAGATAAGATATTTAAGTAAGGATTTTGAAAACGTATGGCTTATTATATGAATATTATCTTGCTGATATTCTTAGATAAAGTACGTATATTAATTTAGTTTTCATACGAAGAAGTATTCTAATAATACTGAGAATTAAAATTGTTATCTTAGATTTTTGGAGTTTATTACTACTTTTCCTGAATAATTCATCGTAATCTCTCCGCTTAAAATATTTTCATAACTTTAGGAATATTTAACATTGCACTGATTCTTGTTCTCACTAATTGTTTTGAACTGCCTTTCATCGATAAGATCTTTATATATATATATATATATATATATATATATATGTGTGTGTGTGTGTGTGTGTGTGAATATTTAAAGATTTTTCGCTATTTATGGGTTGTTTTCTTTTTATACTTTATTTATTGGATTTAAATTTCCAGAATTTTTTTCAATTTACATTTTTGGTGTTATAACCATTCTTTAATTATCTATTTTGTTGATTGTGATAGTTAGTACTGCAATTCTAGAATAATTCAGCTCAACCGTCTAAAGGCTGTTATAACATTAAATATATTATTCAACAATTGTATTCTCAAAAAAATGTTAAAGTTTTATTTATTTATTTTATTTTTTTCATTTTATAAGCTTTTTCTAATTTTTTGAAATTTTGTTTATTTGTCTACTTTTCCGATTTAGATTTATTATATATATATATATATATATATATATATATATATATATATATATATATACAAAGAGAGAGAGAATAGATAAAGATATGGACTTTTTGGATAATTTTTTGTTGGGCGTTAAGATGATTTTCGAAGAAAATTGAATGTAATTTAAAAAGAGCCGAGTTTGTATGAAGTTCTAATAAGAAAGATGATTCCTGATAACTTCGTTTCTGTTCGCTGTTAACGGAAGGGATTAACTACTAGTTGCAGCGAATAAAGGTTACCTTTTCTATAAAAAAGCCAATTTTCCTCAGAAATTCCCTTTTTTTACACCCCAGCAAAAACTTCTAAAGGCCTTTTTTCCTCTCCCCTCCAAACAGAATTTTCTAAAAACGATTTACTCAACTCTCCATCCCCTCTCTACTCCTTAACCTTTCTTTAAATCTCTTAAGATTGGATTGAAAACTGTTTTTCCACAGAGGCTTCTGCAAGAAACTAATTTCTCTGTAGGAACTCTGTATTTACTCATACTTTTCTTTCACAGATTTACTCCCAGGCTTTTCATCGGATCTCGTGTGATCCTCCATCGTTAAAATGGGAAAGCTACGATACCAGAGAACAGCTTGTTACAGAGATAGAGTTTCAATCCCTCTTTTTACGGGTGGAGCTTTGTTCCTCAGACGAACTGTTTTTAAAATTCCTTTCAAGGAAAAGGCATTTTTAAACCCCATGAGATGTTAGCCAAACTTGCTTATCACATTAGAACAGGAAGAAACGATTATGTTTCTTTTATAGCTTTGTAGGTCCAAACGGAAAAAAGGAATGCATGTCCTTTCGACTTCAGGTACTTGCAGAGCATAATATTTTGATTAAAGTTGACAATATTCCGTGGAAAACACTTGAAAAGGCTTTTCTACAGTGTAGTGGTTGTTTTCAATAGCTATGCTTGGTTTTATTAGGTAATTTTTGCTCAGTCTATTTTCCGAGTGAGAAATTTAATTCTGTAGAAACGCGTAAGAAACAAAAAAATATATTGGTAATAAAGTTCTGAGACAAAGATTTTTGTTCTAGTGGATAAATAAATCTGATTTATATTATTGAGAACTTTATATAATTTATATGTTCCGTATAATATTTTCTTTAAAAGGATTACATATTTTTTTTTTAAAAAAACCCCACACTTTTTGATTAAAATCGGTTCTTTAAAAAAAGTCAATTTATTTTTTTAAAACCTGTAATCATTTTAAAAAGAGTTCTAGAGTGTATGTGACCTTACCAATTTATACTTTTTTTTCCCAGCAGACTAGCTTTCATTCTCTTTTCTTAAACAAATTATTATATTTTATTTGTGTAGTTATAAGAAAATAAATTTTATATTTAAAATTTTGTAATATGAGTTACGTATTGCTGATTTTATTTGTATCATATTTTTTTTTTTGTAAGAAAAATGTTCGGAATCATTATTAACTGTTCTGATGTAAAGTACCGCAAAATACTATAAAATGTCAACTTTTAAGAAATCAATTGTAAAAAGATAACATTGCGGAATAAAAAAAAATTTCATTATTTTCACATTTCAATGAGACCTATATTTTAGTAGCTTGCATATTACATCTTATTTTTTTTACTACATTCTTCAAAATGAATACTGAAAGCGAAGTTTATTCCGTCTATTTAAATGATTGCATTTTTCTGTAAACGAAGTTATTTTATGAATTTGCTCAATAATTATAGATCTGTACTCTTAATTTAATGGAAGTGTTTGAAACGAGTATATCAAGAAAAAAATTAATTATAAAAAACAAATTCACCTAGAGAGAATAAACCGAACCAATTTCATCTATTTAATACAGTTTTATACAAACTTCAACTAAGAATATATGCTTTTATATTTTCTGGAGTAGTCTCACTGTGCACATATATACTTGCGAGTTAAGCAGCCCACGAACAGTTACTTAAAATTACTTCCGCAGCAAATTCTCAGCGATCTATGAAAAAAGAGGATTCAGTTGAAAACAACCAACTGGGTGTTCAAAAGCAGTAAGAAAACCAATGATTCTATTCCAACCTAAGCAGACTATTTCTTATGTGCTCATCGAAAAAACCGACAGATGGATCGTCACGAACAGCTCACGAGCAGTTCTTTTGAATCGTATACATCTGCGAGCTGAACCACTATCGACCACCTCAACTCGCATGTCTGTACACTTTAAAACACTTTATTGTTAACTGATGTCTCACGGAAAAGCAATACAAAGGCTATTGATGACGGACCACGTGATTTTGAGCCTCGGTCAAGAGACGAGAACGACACCTGAATTGGTACCTTCCTCTCTAAACTTCCACACTATGCTTTGGTACCTCGACCAGATTAAAAGTAAATCAGCCCAGCTACTCGGCGGGTCTTTAATGACATCAAGACTCGAACCCACGACTCGATGAAAACAACGGGGGCCGTAAGTCCTCGACCACTAGCTACCATGGCAATGCGACTTGATAAAATTGCTTGGAAAAAACATTAGTTCACTGGCGCTCAACTAGAGAGTTAATATACTCAAATCAAAAGAATTTCCATTTCAGATTCTTTAACCGAAAGAAAAAACCCTAAAAATACATGAGGTAAATTAGTTCTGTAATTGCAGAAATTGTTAAGTTTTTAAATCAACTGCTCACACAGTAACTCCTTTCATTTTTCAGTATTTCTAATTTGACTCACAAATGGATGAATGTTTACATACAATAAAAAAAAGCTGGCACGAAAAGTTAGTTACGGATCACTGTCATTAAATATAAAACTATATATCTCCCTTAAATGCCTGGATTCATTGCGTATAAAACCCCATTTCTTTCTTAAAAAGAGTGAAAAAGTGGATATGAATACTTCATTCACATCTAACATAGTCCCGGGGCAAAATGCATGAATAATTGAGACACAAATGTTGAACCGTATCTGTCTCTGTCGGCGACTTGTCGCTCAACGGGACAGTGTATCGTCCATCATGTTTAGAACACAGAAGAAGGGCCTTTTAAAGTTCTGCCCTATTTTAGAGGTAATCGCTCATAATGCGAGCAATTTTTTTAAAGGAATAGAATGATGGAGCGTATGTTTCATTTCCCGGTTTTTCTGGAAAAACAGTTTGTTTAATGTAAGAAGAAGTAGAAGGAGCTCTTGAATTCTAAGTGGAACTTTGTCCGCATAGATTATTTAAGGAACACAGTCGAAAATGGTGAGGAGTTTGGTTGAATAATTCATACGTCTTGGGTTTTTCGTAGGCTTAGCAGTTTTTCTTCGATGCTTCGAAATTTAATAGTTATAATAATAAAAGTGTTATGATAAGGTTTGTCCAGTTTATTTTGGTTTTCAATATATACAAAAAAGAATTGAAAATATGATTATATTTTTCACAATGTTTTATGTTATTTTAGATTCAGATTTTACGTACATTTTAAATCGTCATTCTTTCTTCCTAATTTCGATCTTCTAAAAATAATAATTATGCCTTTCTGAGAAAATTTTTTAACTTGATAATATGTGTGTTAAATTGTATTAATACCATTATACTAAATTAGATATGATATATCATTATTGTAAAAGACTTCAATGCGCTTATTTAAAGCTGGTTTTATTTATTTTAATCATTTTTTTTTTGAACTTAAGGAAAATATTCAGATCCTTGAAATTTAGTATTGATACTACAATAACAATTTTTATGAAGATTGGCTGAATTGTCATGTTTGAGTACACTATTGAATTATTAATATTTTCATAGTGTTTGAAAGTAATTTAATTCCAGATTTTATACATAGCATTTCAATTCGTCATTTTTTAAATATTTTTTTTGAAATCAAGTTTCTAAAAGTTATATTCTGTATTTGTCAATATTTTCTTCTGTTGATGCTTAACGTTACACTGTGTTAAAACTCTAATATTTATTTTTTCTCTCTCATATTTGTAAAATACAAAAACAGTTATAATTAAACATCTATATTTAATACAGGTCTTTTAAAGTTCAATTTCATTGTGTTCTTCTGTTCAATTTTATAAATGCCAAATACAATTTTTTTGAAAACAAAATCTTTGCAGTTCATACTCGTATGACAAAGTCCAAAGTGTTTCACATGTAAATGTTAAATTTAAGATAGGTGAATATTACTGAGATGTAATAACAGCTAAACTTTCAAAAAATAAAGCTATTTTATGCAAATTATAGTTTTATTTTATTAAATATGTGTTTGTTACACTAATTGAATGGAAATAAGATAATATTTCAAAAAGTATGGTTTGTTGGTGGTGAATGTGAATAAAGATAATATTCTCTGATTATTACGATTTGTCTTATCTACGATGGAATAATTACTGCATAATTTTATGAAATTATATATATATATATATATATATGCGTGTGTGTGTCTGTCTGTGTGTGTGTGTGTGTGTCTGTCTGTGTGTGTGTGTGTGTCTGTATGTGTGTATATGAATGAATGAATGCATTGCACTTTACGGTATTATTGTGTAGTCAATGGTGAAATGAGGCATCTTGCTTTAATTCACCCATATTTTTGGAATCTAATCCTATTTGCAATCACCCTTTCAATTTAATTGATAATGAAAAATAAGTTTAACTTAATAATGAAATTTTCATGCAATATCAGCGTATTTTGTGTTGATGTTTGTTGTTTTAAACTTTTGAAATTTGGTATACTTGTTTGATTTCGTCATTGCAATGAAGCATATTCAAACAATATAGCAATTATGAACAGTGTTTAAGTTTGAGTTAAAGTTAATGCATTTATAAATATTTGCTTTATTATATTAATTTAAGCCTTTTTAATATATGAAATGTAGCATATTTTTTAAAATATTTTATTGTTGTGAAACTCATTAATATAATATACCACATCAACTACGTTAATGTATTAAAAAATTATTATATGTGTTAATTAAATATTTACATTTTTTCCTATCGGTGTAATTCTAATTCAAACATTTTTAAATAAAATAGAATATATATATATATATATATATATAATTTTTTAAAGAATTTTACTATTGTGAAACACTTTCACATGATAACATGGAATAAGTGATTGTATTTTATAAGTCAAATCTGAATTTTTAAATATAATATAGGCTATTTTTTCTGTAAACATTTCATTGGTAGTTATTATGTAACACTCTGTTTTATGCGATTTCTAATTAATGTTCTTTTGTGTTTTTAAATATTTCGAAATAATTTTTTGTTGGTTGTTACGTAAACATGTTGTTGTATACAATTTTCATTTAATGCATTTTTTTTCATTGGTTGTTATGCAGCACACATTCATTAATTAGAAATTATATTAGTTAAATAAAATATTTAATTAATTAATTATCTCACTTCCGTTTTTTTAATGTATCTCAATATATTTTTTTTCTGTACACGCTTCATGGTTGTTAAGTAACACAGCGATGTGTACAATTTCTGATTAATGATTTCTTGCATTTTTAAATAAATTACAATACAATGTTTTTCTGTAAACATTTCATCGGTTGCTATGTAACACATTGATACAATTAACGAATTTTTATGATTTGAAATGTATTGCCATACATTTTTTTCTATAAACATTTCATTGCTTGGTATGTAACACACTGATGTATGCATTTTGTAATTAATAAATTCCTATGTTTTTAAATATATTACAATGCATTTTTTCTGGAAACATTTTATTGGTCGGTACATAAGATATTGATGTAATTAATGAATTGTGCTTATCAGTACATTATAGTTTTTTTTCGGTAAATATTTCTTTGATTGTTACGTAACACACATTGTTATAGTCAGTTTCTATTTAAAGAATTCTTTTGTGTTTTTAAGTAAATACATAAAAATATTAAAATGCATTTCTTCTTATTAACATTTGTGCAGCACATTGACAGTGATGAATTCTTATGTTCTTCAATGTACTACTTTGTTATTTTTTTCAGTGCATATTTCATTGGTTGTTATATAATATCTAATTAATGAATTTTTACGTTTTAAATATATTGCAATATTTTTTCAGTAATCAGTTTATTAGTTGTTAAGCAACATTTGGTTATAATTAATGAATCTCCTTGAGGTTTCTTCAATACATTTTATTCCAGTAAGCACTACATTATCAGTACATTACGTTACACAGTGGAATATAACAATGTCCAACTAATGAATTATTGTGCTTTTAATAAATTTGAATACATTTTGTCTATAAACATATAACTGGTTGTTACATAACACTTCGATATAATTAATGAATTCTTGTATTTTTAAATATGATACAATACATTTCTTATGTAAACATTACGTTAATTGCTCAATAACAGCTAAAGCTTCATTTTCTTGAAAGCAAGTTTAACACACAGATAATTGGCTTCACATTAGTGAACATTTTTAACCTGACAGAAAAAAAAGCAGTAAGCACTTCTTCGTATTGGTTAAAATCCTTCTTTCCCCCTAAAAAACACAAAATCCAGTAACAAGATTCCAGTTTCTTAATCCAAAATCGATCTTCAAAGGACACCCATCTGCTACTATCCCAGATCTCTTTCGTTCTTTCGCTACATACTTTCTGAATCTTTAATCAAAAGCATTCTTTGACATTCACAAAACCGCGCGTGGGGCTGCACCTTTTCTCCAAACAAGATTTTCACCTCGTTCCGCCCCGGTTAATGAGGTCCGCCTGAACAATAGAAGGATGGTGCACCCCCTCCCTTTTCCTGGAAGAGTATTTTTGACACGTTACAATGTTCATTTGGTCTGTGAAAGAACTTTGCGGGTGCTGACTTTTTGAAAAGAATGGGTGAATTTTATTTTATACGTCGGACCACTTGATGCCTTGGAGAGGGAAAGTACATCGAGTTCTTTCTTTGTTGCTCTATGCTAGAGGCACTCTTTTTAATTAGACCATGTAATGAAATTGACATAGTACACGTGCGTAGAGAAGCGATGGGTTTTTCATATGCATATGCCGCCTTTTAGGTGGTCTTTGTGTTGTGCCGCTTTGTTGTAGTATCAATCATTAAATTTAAAGGGAAAAAAAAATTATGTGTCAAGTGTGCTACGAAGGTTCAAAGTTTGAATTTTATTTTGCACGGTTTTCATTGTATCCATTTTAAGTTAAGTGTTTCTTTTCTGTATGGAGATAAAAGGAGGGTATGTATATTAAAGCGTTTTGATCGAGCTTCGGTACATAGGGGTATCGTTAATTATCACTAAGGAATGACCGAGATATCTGGTTGAAATTTATTCAGTATATTAATTGATTATTATGGACATGTAATGGTGATTTAAATTGAAACTGTTAATGTTGATTTGTTTTACTTCAGGAAGTCGTAGATTGAAGTAACCTACATTCCACAAGATTGGAGATGATTGGATCAATCTGCTGGGTTCTACAATGACGACCTTCGAAAAGTAGAGAAACTCTGGGAGAAATGTATAGCTCTTGATGGTGTCTATACAGAGAAGTTTGAAGAACAAGAAATAAAAAAAAATTTCTGTCTCGATTATTTTAACTATAGTTAAAAATTTACGATACTAACGATTACTTCAATCTCCTGCTTCTGAAACCAAACAAATCAACTTTAATACCTGTAATTAACAACATAAGTCTTAATTTTCTCACTTATATCTTAATAATGGATTTGCCTTAACGATACTCCTCATATAACAATATTTTCAAATTTAATTTTCTTGGAAAGTTAAAAATACTACAGAGTACATTTCAACTTATATGCTTTTAATATGATTTTTAGAATGACAAAATGAATTATTTCTCTTATAAGTCTCATTGATGCAAATATATCACTTAAATTATTGAAAGCGCTTTCAATATAAAGTAATTTTTTTTTCCTTCTATTTAATGAGATTGTAACTCTCTTGCGTCGTTAGATATATTAGACATAATCATTCAATGAAAACAGTTTCCGAAATGTTAAACTAATTTTTTTCTGATTTTGAATAAACAATATCTAAATAAATTAATTACATGAAAAATGTACATCTTCGCGTTCTTAACTGAATATAATGGCTAATTTTACTTATCTTAATAACTCCAATTAATATGGTTCATATTACTAGATCTAATTTCATTGAATTTTGGTGACTAGATCCAAGCCATCTATTTATTCTTAGTATATCGCAGCACTATTGTTCGCACCTGTATAGTGTGCCTATAAATCTAGTTAATTCCTCTATCTCCTCTTGTCTCTAATTCTTCAACGGAATCTCGTATCTGTCTTTCATCTGCAACACTTCAGGCAAATAAATGTTAATTTCAAAAATCACTGTTCTTTCTCAAAGCGATGTTTTACATTCGTGCTTCCTAGTAACTAATATAGTTCCAAAGATTCATAAAGAGAAATGTGCGAAAGAACTTGTAAAAAGATTACTTTTGTATAAAGTTTTTGACGTGTTACTCTTATTTTAATCACATTTCCAGTACCATTTTGTTTGTAATGTTTGATATTTCAAGGATAAAATTTTGAAATATGTCTTTCTTATGTCTTTCTTTTTTGAAATATGTCTTATTTTTTCAAATTATCTTAAATGATAGATTTTTTTTAATAGTCAAATACTCAGAACAGAAATAAAACCTTTCCTTGTGCTTTAAAACGACAACTAATACAATAGTATGTTGCCAAGCACATTGAGAAATAATTACTAGACGTTAATAAAAAATTCATAGCTTAACAGTGATAAATGACTTGCCTTTAGGTGATTAAACAAGTTTATTAGATATCTATAGATTGCATCGGCATAACCATAAATTAATATTTTCATTACTCTGACAGTGATTCATTGTGGCTGAGAAAATACGTTTATCGATATATACTTAAATGCATTAATGTAACTAAATCATCAATATTATAATGTTTCTTTAGCACTGGTACTTTCATTTTACATTTGTTTTCTAAAGAGCAACTGACTGATGAACTAATTTATGAACACAGTTCATTAATATTATATATATATATATATATATATATCAATGTAGGAAAATGAATAAAAAAATTTACTGTCATTAGAATGTATACATCCTTTTGAATAAAATCTAAATTTTGAGAAAAAATATTTTAGTTTTATTTTCTATCTTCTATTGAGATTTATGTTCAATAGAGCTTTTATTTACTTTCTATTGAGTAATGAAATTTCAAAATATATATATATGATTATTTATGCTACCTCTTCTTTTTTAAGTTGTTAAAGGAATTTTGGTCGTAACTTTGTGTCATGGATCTATTCGCGATTTCTCTTCACTAACCTTGGGGATTTTTAATTAAGATTGATTGCTTTGCTAAACAACCTTTGCCCAACCGAAAATGAAACATGAATATGTAGATTGGAAGCAGGTAGAAATGAAGTGAAGCGGGAGAATTAGGAAATATATAAACTTCGACTAAAAGTCGCTATAGAGAAGCTGAGGGAGAAGATATAGAGAGGCTGAAGGAGAAGTGGAAAGAGAGGTTGAAGTGGATGATTAGAGTAAAAAGTGGCGTGATTCAAGAGATTTAGTTATTACAGGTTTCAACAGTTGATCCAGGGTCTGAATTGCAGTCGAGGAAGGATTAGTGGTAAGAGTCTGTTAGATTACTATTGATGGGTTGAATTAGGTTAGTAGAAATCTTCCCCGGGAGAGCATAACTATTGTTGTTATAGTAAATAGAAGTTAATAAATCCCGTAAATATGGCGTCACAACTTTATATTCCCACTTTCAAATTCAAAATTTTACTACACAATTTTTGTAGGTGATATGGCAACTATCCATTTTTCAAGACAATTATATTCCTACCAAATTTGTCTTCACTTAATCAAAATATGAATAATGATAATAATTTTATGATTTTTATGAACACAATTTTATTCCTGTTTATAATGAACGGGATACAAATAAGAAAACATGTCACTTTTAAATTCCCTTGATTCCAGTTCCCCTTAACCCTCTGTCTCAAGGACTTTCCCTTTTTATATAGGTGCCAGATTCATGACCTCGAGTCACCCTCGGGTTTTTTTTCTTTTATGAAGTTCACTATCTTTGTTAAACATAGGGTGACGTGCCCTCGGGACACCCCAAGTAACTCTTCTCTCTTTTTGATCATTTTTCTTGTCGATTAATTTCATCTGTTTTTCAATTGATTGTTTTCAAATATCTAGATTGCAGTTACACCTTGTTTAGTGCAGTATAGCCATTCTGGCTCTTGCGCCATCAAATTTTACTATTACTCACACCCTTAATTCATTGTCTGTGTGGTTATATGTTAATCAAACTACAAAAAAGATAATACACACACACACACACACATATATATATATATATATATAAATGAAAGCAGAATTAATATTAAATATAATAAATTACGAAATTAAAAAAAAATTTGCTTGCAATATTAAACTGTGATCTCCTAGGAAAGTGGTTCCGAAACCTGGTGGTTACAATATTGCTGTGTATGACGTCACTAAGACCTTGTCTGGGAAAATCAGATGGCGTAGTTTCCTACAGAACGTTGAATGCGAACGGAGTGTAAAACAATGGGTAAACTATGGTTTACTGAGGAGAACTTGACTAGAAAGATTAATGACGTCATCCACCGTGATATTAAGAACTATTAATGAAGGCAAAGCATCTATGAATGACCGTATTACCAATAATTTTAGATTTCTAACAACACTGTAATTCATTCTAGAACCTTGAACATTTTAAGAAAGTTCATCACTTGTTATTGCAATGCAATAAAAACCTAACAGAATTTTTAATGTAATTTATCATTTGATTCCTTAACTAAAAAGAAAAAGGTAAATTAACAAATCAAAATAACAATGGCCGTTTTGTGAAACTATAAAAACATGATAATCTTGCCCTCAAGAAACGTTTCTTGACAAATCTTGCTCAAGGAGCTGCTGTAAATTCTTCTTTGTTTTCTCTTCAGAATAATAGCATTGCCTGTTGGTTAGTTAAAAATTAGCTCTGAAATAACCAAGAAGCGATATTACTTTCAAGTACCGTTTTTGAAAAAAAAAATTACTTGTATTTTAAGGAACCAATTGCAATACCTTCCAATATTAATACGTCTTTCTAATGCGAATTAATATTTAGTTGGAATTTTGGGAATTGTAATTGATGAGAGAAATAATCTAATTAAGGTTTATAATGGTGGTGTTTAGATCTTTTTGGAAGCACTGTATAGTTGGAGTGTATACTATAGCGCTCTCTTAGTTGAAGTTGCATTAGATTTCAGGTCTAGGGATATTCGGTTAAGAAAACATCTTAATATTGTGTCATAATTAAAATAAAAATCAACATTAAAACAAACAATATTTATATTAATACTGAAATTCTTAAGAAGTAAATATTTTCAAGAATAATACTCAAATGGAATCATTAAATGAATTCTTGATAGTTAAAATTGGTGTTCTTTTTTGCATTTCAAGTTTCAGTATGTCTTACAAATAAGTAATATATTTGATTATTTTTGTTTTTATTCATATTCTATTATAATTGCATGTGTTATAATATGTAAAAGGGCTTTACGATATGGTTTTTACAAGTTTCATTGATTTCTTCCTTCTTTATGAATAACGAATATTTCATCTCAACTTAATTTTGTTCTACTTCTGATACCATCAAAGATGCGTCGCTTAGCAATGATAATGCATATTAAACCTGTAGGGGCTCAAAGCTCTTTTGCTGGGATGGTGTGGAAGTTAGAAGAGAGAAGATCCGGATAAGAGATGTCATCATTTTCACTTGACCATAGTTCGTAATTACTAGGTCTGTTGCCAATAGTTTTCATGTTGCTTCTACGTTACAATCAATCAATCAATATCATCATATTTTTTGCCCAATGTGTGATTATTATTATTTTTTTCAAAAGTAAAAGAAAACCTTCAAAATTAGTTCAAATCCATTTTAAGATCTTTATTTAAAAGTAAAATGTTGCCGAATTCGTAACAAAGGTCAACAGATGCCTCGATGTAGTAATAAATTTTGATTGCAAATTGTGCGGTAATGGAGTCTGATGACTATTAACCAATCCAATTATTCCCGTGAGGGTGCACGAGACAGTGGTCCATACGTCACTGGTGGTCTAGTGCCAAGTCACGAAGTATGAAGTGAATAACGCGATAGATCCATTACTGTTAAAAGACATCCACTTTGGCGTGTGGTATACCGTTTGAATTAATAATGTGCAATGTCCATTGAGAGTGGTATTGGAAGTCCATGATTGACACCCACGGGAAGGAACCCTATTCCCCTTGGAGCTCCTTCCACCCACTAATCTCTAGGGGTCCATAAAAAATGACCCCTAAATGTAGGAAACAGCATCTGCATTACGAATTGAAGCAGATGAATGGTTAGTTGACAGCAAATACTTCCGGGTTGTTCACGCAAATGAATGTGGGATTGTCCCTTTTGTTGGTAATGGAAGCAATCTTTTTTGTTGTAGGATATGTCTTGAAGAGTATTGTTGAACACTAAAACAGTATTCTTTTTGATACTTTTAACGGTGCATGAAAAAAAAAGGTTTGCTGAATTATGTACCTTTTTCATAAAACAAATTGCATTAAATACTTTTTATAAATAAATATAATCGAATCCCTCTTTTTTTCTTTAATTTTGAAACGTAGCTCATTCAACTAAAAAAAGAATAAATTAAAATAATTAAATTCCTTAATTATAGAACTGATTCGCCATTTCGATTTCTCTGGGTCTTATAGGAATTCGTTGAATTATTCTGTTTTTTTCTTCACACACACCGAGTCATTAGGATAATAAAGCCCACTAGGTTAAAAGTGATGATATGCCTGGTATACTTAAAACTTAAATGAAACTTTTGTCGAAGTATTGTCAATAAATATTTTTACACAAAATAAAACAATTTTTTAGCGAAAGTTATCGATTTGCTAAACAGAGAAATATATTAAGTGTACAAATAAATAAACTCATATATTTTTCGCAAGAAATTCAATATTATGAATAAAATAAATGTCAGAATTTAAAGAATTTTATATAACATTTGAAAAATTTTGAATCTGGTTTTGTAGCATTGATATTAAAAAAGGGTTTTTGTTTCCTTATTTGCCATATCAAAACACACTTTAACTATACCGATTTACACTAATTAGTGATGTATAAAAAATGCACATTTAAATTTATGAAGGAAGAAAACTGCATTTAGATCAATAATAAAATACACCCCTACATATATATAGGTGGGTGTAATGATTTCCTAGTTTTTCCTATTATTTAACTATTACATTAAAGAGATAATTTTTATTTCCTTTATTAATTAAAGAGTCAATTATTATATTTATTAAAGAGTTAATTATTATATTTATTAAAGAGTTAAT
>BMAW01067410.1:43058-71589 GCA_019974015.1 Nephila pilipes | reverse complement strand
ATTATATTTATTAAAGAGTTAATTATTATATTTATTAAAGAGTTAATATATATTATAAGAATTTTACTTTTAATTTAAGCAATAATGCCTTCTTAAAATATGTACCATCGGGTAATCCCACACCTCATAGCCGTAGTAGCCCTGTTGGAGTCTTATCTACAGCTACAATCCCTAGAAATACCTTCATCCAATACCACGTGATCTAAAGAAATCCTTGCATATGAATTCCGAGCAAGATAAATTCCCTTCTCTTCCCCTGTAGCCACGATGTCCATGTGACGTATCTGGTGTTCTTCATGTTATTGTATCTCCGTTATTGTCTCTGTCTTGTGTTAACCCTTTGAGGGGCACCGTTTGCACAGTGCAAATGGATTTTCCCGCTTTTGAAGCGTGCAAAATGTGCTCGTTCGTATTTGCACTGTGCAACCCACCGCCCTCTCAAAACCGGGGACTGCTAATTTTTTCAATCGTATTTTTTTTATCTGCCTGATCGATATACCTCCCTTGCCTGTATATTTTTTTAAAAATAAATAATAATAACATTGTGCCCCTCAAAGGGTTAAAGTAATAAAGGTTTTATGCTTCAAAATGTCTTCTTTATGTGCAACGAGTGGAAACATATTATTTATATGGACAATAGTTATTCCTCTCAGAACGAGAAGCCTTATATATATATATATGTTTGTGTGTGTGTGTGTGTTTGTATGTACGTATCTATGTATGTCTGCGTGTGTGTATAACAATATAAATGGTTTTAAAAGCAAATTAAAAAGCGATGTTTTTAAACATATCTGGTAAAAAAATTAAATATTTTCCATTCGTTCAAATTATTGAATAGAACAAAAGAAATCGATCGTTTCTATGGTCTGTTTATGATTAAGGAAAGTTAATTTCTGTAAATAATGCAAAACACCTACTGTTATAAGTAATTAAGATAATTTATTTACATTAATTTATAAACCTCGAATCTCAATGTTCGTCATGTCATAAAATCCAATGTAAATTAATTATCTGTAAAATTGCCTTTGAGAAATCAATGTAAATTCATAGCGGCATTCCAAAAATGTTATATTCTTCGAAGAATTAACATTCTATTATTAAACTTCTCCAACCATTTTGATGTATTCTTTATCAGTTGCGTAATTTATATAAAGTATTTACTCAAATAGTAATACCCATTGTATAACTTGTAACATTGGTCTATTTTACTAATAATCTGGCATGCTGGAAGGTGCTCTTTTAATGGATAACTTATTTATATTTAAAATATTAATCATTTGGTTAATTTTTAGATTTAAAGGTCTTTTAAGAGGAACATAATGTGTATAGAAAATTGCGTAAACCATAAAATTGCATCATTAAATTACTGAATATAAATGATCAAAATTGCTTAAATTCTCACTGTGTTGTATTAGTCATTATATAATCTAGGTAAATATTGGAATTCTAATACCTTTCTTTTTTTAAAAATTAGTTAATAGTGAATTTATTTCCAGTAACATTCATGTAAAGTTACAATTTTCTACAAATTTGAAGTAAATAATGAATGATTTTAAATTTGATTAAAAACACTACAAACAACGATTTCGCGTGACTTATCCAATTAAAATATTCATACAATTCGTAATTATTCCGGAAACAGGTTAGAACTGATTTTCGAATCACTCACTTGGTTATATAATCATCGATTCTATAAGCATTGTTTGTAATTAATCTCGATTCTTTATTTAATGATATATAGTTTCTTTACTTTTGTATGAGGTTATGATTTCGTGTGTGTTATTAATCAATCAAATTGTTTTCAAGAGCATACCCATACATTCTGGAAGACGGTCCTGCGTGCTTAAAGATTTTCTGTCATTCAATTCAGTTGCTTAATAAATTTTAAACTCTCCGGGAGTCGTTTTATCGATTTTCTATACGTTTCTATAGCACAATGAGAGGTTTTCAAACACTGAAGTTGGGGTTCGATATGTTTATTTGGCCTCAAGCAGGAATGTAGAGTTTAACCTTGAAGCACTTATTGAACGATGGCAGTATTGATAGTCATTTTAACCCGCTTTTGTCGTTGGATCAAATATTTTGAGATTGCTCACTATTATTGTTCGAGTTTATTTCTACAATTTATTCATGAAAGACGTGAAAAATTGATTAAACATGTGTTTGTACTTATAATTTTGTTTGTTTTCAGTTTAGTTAATATATAGTTCAGTTTGCAATAATATAGTTTCATAAAGTTCTCACTAGCTGCAATGAAAGGTACGGTCGTTTTCTTTTAGCTTTAAGCATAATTTGAAACAATAAATACCGATGAGTAATATTATTGTTGAATAGCTATCGTCCTACGCAATGAGAATTACGGTGTGTTAAAATATATGTTTATACTTAGAATTCAGTTAGTTTTCAATTTCATTTACAGTTTGTAATAATTTAGTTTCAGAAAGCTTTCGCAAGATGCAATAAAAGGTACCATTGCTTTTTCTTTTAACTTTAAGCATATTTTAAAACAATGAATATAAATGAGCAATAATATTGTTGTATAGCTTTCGTCCTATGTGCAATGAGAGAATTACGATCCTAATGTTAAAACATATGCCTGTACTTACAATTTTGTTAGTTTTCAATTTACAATTGTCATAATTTAGTTTTAGAAAATATTTACAAGCTGGAATAAGATGTAAGGCTGCTTGCTTTCAGCTTCAAGCGTAGTTTTAAACAAATATCAGTAATATCATTGTTGTATATCTTTCCTTCTACACAGTGAGGCTTACGATATTAATGTTTGTATATATTTTGTAACATTTGTAAGTTTGAATGTATTTTGTAATGTTTGTATGTAGTATGTAACTATATTTATATAGAAGAAACTTATTAAGTCCGATCTCTTTAAGGGTACCAGGACATCCCAGGAATTCTGAAATATTTTATCTATGTGAAATATATCTTTTCAAATTATTAGTAGAGCTTAGATTTTTTTTGTGTGCTTAATAATTATATTTCAATCTTTTATTGAACTATAAGAGTAATTTTTTCGTCATAAAGATTTTTTTCTCTCTAATTTGAATATGGACATGTTTTGTGGGATATGTTTGCATTTAGATGCCATTTTAAAAAAAAATAATATATGGTTCCAAAATTTTATAAGAAAGAGTCTTAAATTCGGCATTTTATATCCCTCTGATGTACTGGTACCTCTGATCTTTGGATATCCTAGATCAATCATCCCGAAGATTTTTTTTTTTTTTAATTTGCGAAGAGATACATAGATTACAATAATAACGCATATTGAACAGCTATCATCAAACGCAATGAAGATTACGATTCTAATGTTAAATGTTCATGATTATATTATTGGTATCATAAAACTATCTAATAACAGTATATTGATATATTCTTGAACATTATTCGAGCAATTTAAAGTCTTAGGACCTTTGAACTCCAAAATTTTCCATTTTTTGAAAAAGATATTACAGCCCTAATTTTTTGTAGAGTTTGTTTAAAATTGAGTTTTTTTGTGTCGAAATTTTAGCATTACCAACAAACCTTCCAGAATTAACGAGTGAAAATTGTACCTTGTGTAACTTCTTCTTTTTTTTTTTCAGTAATTTTCTAAATTAAGCTTAATTTAGTTTTCAAAATGAAGCATATTTACTTGCACACAGAATTTCTCAGAATTTATTTATCATAACAGAATGAAAATTACATATGTTTGAAATAAGTTTGTTACTGACTTATATACAATCAATTTTCCGATGAACTAATAATATAATTTACTTTATATGAATTTTAATCGTATTTTTTAAGTCCATCATTACATTTTTTCTTTAAAACATTTGTACTGAAGTTACTTAAACTCTTTGCTTTGAAAGATTTATGTCTTTAAGCATTTCAGTAATGCCAAATTCTTCATCAGTTTGCATATGAATCATTATCCACAAGTTTTAACCACGCATTGTCTTTTTCTTTCTGAGAAATATTTGAAAACTTGTAATAAAATATAATTTAATAACATTTGTATACTTATATTAAAATTGATTTGATTCTTATATGAAACACATAACTATTTTCTGGTTAGTTACAAAACATTTATATTCTTCTTTATTTCTTATAAGTTAATCATGCTTTTAAGTAATAATTCGAAAAACAATAATTTATTAATATTTGCTAATAAAATTATTAATCGTTGTATTTTTATCCTGAATGGGTGTGATTATTGAAGAAAGAAGTATATAGCAATAATATTGGAAATATAAATCTGAATGACTTTTATTGTATCCATTATTGATAAATGATTTTATATTAATGGCAAGTATCTAATTTAAAATATGTATTTTTTATTGATTCGTGAATTTTGTTTGGGCTTGATATTGATTGTATTATTTTTGTACTGTGAAAATTTTAAGTTTAACTATTTTTTCTGCATCTATTACTGTGGAAACAATTATGACCTATGCATTTTATCAGGAATGGCATTTCAGAGCCTTAACTTCTGTAACTGATTAATGACCCCGAGATTTCTTAGTGGTATTTTCAACTGTTGGTTTCATTATATTTGTAAAACGAGTGAAGCGCCCCAGATACCCTAGTGATCCTTCTCTATATTTTGACATTCTTTCTTGTCAACTATTTTTTACCTATTCTTTTTTCTTCCTTTTTCTGTCTATATTATGATTTAAGCAAATGTTTGTCGCATCTAATAGCTAGATTTGGTTCTTGAAGCCCATCTGACATTCATTTTCAAAGAAATTAAAAAACGGCTGAAAGTTAATATTTTTCACGATTGCTAGTGCATCACATATGAGTATCTTCGAGAATATCATACATCATATTTTCCCTCTAAAATGAATAAGGCAAACATCACTATAAATAAAAATAAAACTTTTTTATGGTGATATTGAAATTTATTGAATAAAAATATGTTTAAAAATCGTCAATTGACTGAATTAATTATCTGATTATTCTTCATATTTTAAAAGCTTAAATAATACAGAAATATACTTCAAACAAATAAGAACCCATAAGATATATAATAAATGTATTTAAATTTTCTTAGTTAAAAATGACTGCAATTATTTATTTAAATTAATTTACTTAAATTATTATTTATTTAAAAACATACTTATTAATTTTTTTCTGCGATATATGTCATACATACCTGTTCGGTACCGTTCACGAAATTAAAATCTCACACTAAGCGAGCTTAAATAATTATGCTGTTAGCTGAAGAAAATTTCGCAGTTGCTTTTGACACGAAGATTAAGCGCTTTTTTTAAGATGAAAATATCCCATTTCTCAAATGCCTCTTTCTGATCGCATTTTAAACGCTTTTAATGGATGGATGTAGAAGGCAGAAAAGATAAGAGGTAATTTTTCTTATAAAGTATTTTTAAAGTAGCGTACGGCGATACAGCATGCAAAATTATTTAAATATCCTGTTGCGTAAAGTTCTGAAATAGCACATGCAATGTGAATTTTATTGAAGCTTTTTTGTTAAACTATTATGGTACGCGCTCGGACATTTAAATATTTACTTCGATATGATATCTTAGTTTAAAATATGATAGTAAATATGATTAAAAATATGATTAATTACAGATTTATTTATTATTTGGAACTAATACTGAGACTTAAGTCTTAAAATTGTTTACTTCAATATAACGAAATGCTACCAATTACTTACAATTTCGTGAAAATAATGCATTTTTATTTGCTGGGGCAAGAAAAAAAGGATCCAATTGTAAATTTAATATTATTATTTCCTTTGTTACAAGGCAACATTTTACTGTTAAAACGCAAATTGTACGTTATATTGGTTATTTTACATTTTATCAAAATTATTAGGCATATTTTCTTTGCCAAACAACAAAAACCAAAATAATATATTCACTATAAACTTCTGCGCACGGTATATCTTGATATCAACCTTTCAGTGACTGCTGGTAAAAGTCTACGGTGGGTTGACTTAATGCAAGCAGTGGTCATTTAAGGCATTTGTAGCTTCTACCTTGGTTATGCATTTTAGAAATTGAATCTGTTCCCAGAAATATAGTCCACAGTTTATGAAAAACAGATGGGTTCACTTTCAACTAACTACCTTGCTACAAAGAATTGGTTCCGGTTCGGTTCTATTCGTCCAATGACGTACCATCGCAAATTTTCGGATAATTATAACGAATACTCATATCTAAAAGTGGCTGCCCCGAATTTTCATTACTCAGTGTTATTAGCAGAAACTGCAGACGCTTTAAAATCTGGCTTAGGTTTCGTATCCAATGACATTAGAACAGCAGCTTCACTAATTTACATACATATCATGCAATTTTACTTTTTTAAGTAAGCTGCTTAATTTGTATGAAAATTTACTTATTTTTCTTGCTGCAGTTATATTTTACGACGTTTCCTTAATTCATGGAAGCTGGCTTGCTTACAAAATCTGTTTTTTGTTAACTAAACTGCAATTATCATTTTTTAAAAAATAAATGAAGCCCAGAAACGGGAAATTATCTGCCTACCACGGGATAAATCTATGTCGCTATTCTGCTAGGCGTCTTGGCTGTTATTTTAAATATAATTCTAATTACAAGATCTAAATTTCAACTTACGTTCAAGTTAAAAAAATTAATTAATATCATCAATTACGCCAGAAATAATTTTCAATAATCCATAAATATGAAGGGGAATTCTTTCTACAGTTAAGTCCTTATCTCTGAGTACTAATAACTGTAATCTATCAATCTATCAAATAATTTATCTTACCGGAATAATCTATGAAAGGATTTATCTTACCGGAATAATCTATGAAAAAATTTATCTTACCGGAATAATCTATCAAAGAATACGTTTACCGCAATATAATGCGAGTACTCCTTCAATTGCTCCGACTGCGTTGAGCTCTAATCTCATCAAATCCACGCCAGGAGACATCCATCACATCATATAAACACCTTTCTTTGTACTGTAACCTTATTATATTTTAATTTAATTCTCTGTTGCTTTATAATATTTGATTATCTTTGTTCAACTCACGTAAAACTTTACTTCATTTGCATCATCACGTCTCATTTGAGAATGAAAAAGCTGAAAACTTGAATATAATATCAGAAAGAAGCATCAAATTATTCAAAGGGAAGATTCGTGAATAGCCTATGTTACAAATCTCTTACCTTTATAATTGGCACATGTATAAATAATGAACTTCTTTTTTTTTTTTTTATCTCAGTGACAATGTTTAGTAATATTATTCGATTTTTATGTTATTACTTGATATAATTCTGGCATTTTTCTATGTATCTAAATGCGTAGGGATGGTTTATTTTTGAAGTTCACTAAGATAAAATTGTTTTCAAATCGCTCAGCTGAAGCCTAAAATTTATTTTAATTACCACACAATTGAATTATATTCCATTCAGATAATCAAACTTGACATAAAATATTTTCCTTTCACTAAACGTTAGGAGCAACGTATATTTCTTTCTCAAATCCCAGAAATGCACTTCAGTGCCATTATGCATGTTTTACATCCAACCCTGTTCAACATTTCCTTTCATTCAATTCAACCTACCCATACTAGTACATACCATCCTGGTTCCTTCTCCAAACTACTTCTCCCGCCAAAATCCTAATGGCACAAATGGAAGAGAGACATTACACTGTCTTTCTGAAGGCAGATGCAGATGTTTTGCTGGCCAATCAGCTTGAAAGCCTTCCGGGTTCTACTGAAACGAAATTCTTCGGCGGGATTATACTAGCAATTTTTATTCCTCTGACCACCACACCCCTCCTGGATATTTGATAGACGCTTCGTAGTGATTCACCTGAAAACTGTCAGAGAAGGTGAGGCGTGCCATGTATCAAAGTGAATTGCTGATGTTCAATTCCACGGATAGGACATCAAGTTATTTCTTCGCTCTGAATGGGGTTCTGTGCTTCGAGGGGCTTTTCGGCGTGGAAGTGTGTGGTGATGGATAGCTCGAGGAGAAGGCCATTTCCATACATACGAGAGACTGCACTGAATGGGTTTTTGAATTTTGAATGGTTTGGCGAAAATCATTCTGGCGTTTGGTCGTGATTTGTAAAGTGACAATTATTTAAGGTTGCCATAAAAATATGCGCCTGAGTCAGTGACGTAGGGCTATTCGAGGTTTTCTCTTCTCGAACCTTGAGAAGTTTTTGTAATTAAAATTGCTTACAATTAAAACCCCTTGCTAATCAAATGAAATGCGATTAGGTAAATCAGAGGAAGATAAGGAGTGTAATGAATTGAATTAGAAATAGTGATATATAAACGAAATAGAACTGAAAGGAAAAAGAAGAGAGATAAATTATGAATGACTGATAGATGTTTGTAAATTGAAGATAATTATTGTAACAAAACGTTTGTAGTCAAATTGGTTAAAATCGACTTCTAGTTAAGATATATGTAATCGAATTAGCTATATTCAAGAAGTGTTTCTATTGGCACGAGTGAATTAGAAAGCTAAGACTTTATTGTTTAATTATAAGTAAGGATTAAAGTGAGTTTTGACATGTTCGGTGAAAACGATTGTTAAACTATGTTGTCCTTTTTCAGACGTCTCTTTAATTAGATTTGTAAACTGACTGACCGTCAATAAAAATCCATGCTTTATTATATAAAGCTATTATGTATTGTACTATTCAATTTATTCGTTGCTGATATTACATAAAGTGTAATGTTATTATTTTTTATAATCTACAATTTCTCATAATTTTACAACTTTTTACATTTTATTTCACTCATAGACTTTTAAATAAAGTTCATCAATTTTTTTTTAAAAAAAAATTCTTTTATTAAAATAGTAATAACAATACAATAAATGCAATCATAAATTATAGCTGCTCTACCTGTCTTCTTTAAAGTGTTTCTTAAACTTGATAATTTTTAACATTACACAGATAGGGAAAATGCTGTGTGAAATGACTCTTTTAAGTAGTAGTTTATTGTCATATATTGTGCTTTAAAAATATTTTCTAATGTGCTTAATGTGCATAACCTTTTCTTTCAGGTAAGGGATTATTTGCAAAATATGTATAGAACTTTCTTTATGAGGTACTGTATTTCATTTATTTTATTTTATAATTAAATGTGTGCCCCCCTCCCTTTAGTGCGCGTTTTATTACGTATATTTTAATACTAAGCATAATATAATAATACTTAAATTGTAATAAAAAATACATTACACCGCCAACTATTCTGTAGAATATATATGTGAAGTAAATTAACAAATTTATTACTCTTATTTTACTATCAAACTCTCACATTTCCAAAATTTTTAAAAAAAAGGAAAATTGCAATGTAATTTTCTAATTATCTCATTTTTATGGAAAAAGTTCGTCTCGGTTCATATACGAATTTTAAATCCTCCTTTAATGGAATGATAAAAAATATTTATGCATTTATTAAGATTGTTCAAGTTCAGTTCTATCAAAGGAAACTATTACCAAATTATAATTTAATTGCTCTATTTTCTATTCGTTAAATGTAGTTTGTAACGTTATATATTTTGTAATAATATTTAAGAAATTTTCTTAAATAATTAAATTAAAAACTCGACAAGGTGTGTCGACAATTATCACATTCTTAATATTCCAACTCTTTTTTTTTACTAAATTCACATAACTGAAAAGAAAATCAAATCAAATATTAATTTATTTTATGTCTTAAAATTTCATCATAAAACTGATATGAACAAACGTTTCCTCAATTTATATTTCTACAGAATTTTATTCACAGCACTTCACTAGCTTTTTAAAAATATAAGCTTCCGATGAAATGTAAATTAGTACTATGATATTATTAATTTTTTTTCTGTACAAATTATGCTAAATTCCTTACTTTAATTTTCTAGCATTTTTAGACTGAAGTTAGAATTTAAAAGAATCATGTTTTTTTCAACTGGAAAAAAAAAAAAAACTTACGTCAAGAAATATCATTTTTTCTCTAACCTTTAATATCATCACTAACCCGCTCAGGACCGGTGAAAAGCGAAAGAAGACCCTCTCTTCCGCGCCCACGCTTTCGAAAAGTATATCTACACGAGGTGCCAGACAATTTCCCCCGTCAAGCTTAATTACATTTTAAAATTCATATAAAATCTCTACTGCAAATAAATTCGCTGAAATAAATAAAAAAAAATATTATGACAAAAATGAATAAATATATTATATTAAGTATAATAAATAAATATAATAAACTGTAATAAAAATTAATAAGTATAATGAAATGTAATAAATAAAACAAAATATGTATAGATTAATTGATACAATGTACTATAACAAATAAATATAGTATAATATAATATAAATCAATAAAAAAGGAATAAAAGTGTATGAAAAATAAATAATAAAATAAATAAAAATATAATAAAACATAAATAATAAAATAAATAAAAATATAATAAAACATAAATAAAAATGTATGTGAAAATAAATAATAAAATATAGCAAATAAAAATATAATAAAATATAACAAATAAAAATATAATAAATAAATACATAGTAAAAGATGTAATACAAAAATGTTATAACATAAATCTTAAATTTAACATTCTAATTTTAAGTCAAACTGACGTGATCATGAGCCTTATGACTTTGAAAGGCCCCACTCGTAAATGATAACGTAGTCTGTAAAGGAAGAGTCGCGTAATCACTTAATATGTGATCACTCATGTGATCGCAATCCCCTCTGAACGGGTTAATAACTATGTAGCATTCTATGTAGCATAACTATGTAATATTCCTCCGTATAATGAAAACTCACAATTTTCGCCAAATACATATTTTTTCCATCTTACAAATTTGACCAACACACTTCTTTTTCATAAATCATCAAATTTAGATTTAAGGCATTTAGATAGATATCATTAACATACCCTTTTTATAAATTGAGTGCATATTGATTAGGTGTTAAAAATTGTGAAAGTTTATTATTTCCAAGCCATTTCATAAAGATCTTCATGAGCATAGTATCTTTACAGGAAATAATTGATCCAATTACTGATCAATGCTTATGCTATTGGTCAGTTACTCATTAAAAGAGAAAAATAAAAATATGTTATGTAGTTTTTGGAGATAGGTCATTGAGGGAAGGACGAAAAATTGATCTAATTTTTAGAAAAAAAAATATTCAGATTGCAAAAAACTTACAGTTATCTATTATTACCAGCAAAAATTAGATTAGTTCACTATCATTTGATGAGTATTTGCATCTAGAAACTCGGTACCTTTTTTTTAATGATTCATGTATTAATTACATTTATTTTCTCAAAATTATTATTATTATTGTTTTGATTTGCGTTTCCTGATCTTTCTTTATTTTTGCAAAAGGAAAATTTCACACTTAAAATATTGCTCGAAATATTTTTTTTTCTTTTTCAGGAAAAATCCAAATTCAAAATTTAGTTCCATTCTATATTCATAATTTAATTAAAATACTATGCTTCATATTCTTCATTTAAATCTATGAAGAAATTTTTTAAAACCTTTGTTTGAATTTAAAATTACAAGAGCTATTTAAAGGTAAATGAAAAAAAAAAATAATAGAAAACGGTTAACTGGTCATAAAATGTATAGATTTTTTTTTTTATTAAAAAAGGCAAATTCAACTGCTCAAATAGATAGGCATGTAAAATTAATTCGAACTTTTTTAAAATTTCCTAGTAATACATTAATAGGGAAAAACCTGACTCATTATGAATCTAAAAGATAATGACATCAAAACGGAGCAAAGTTAAGACATTCAATAAAATGCTCAATAAAAAAAAAGTTTAAAAGTATGCTAAATATAAACGAAGTATTAAATGAATTAGATAGTTATATATTTTAATAATGGTTTAATAAACAAATGCTGATAATAATAACTAAATATATTTCATTAAAAATACTGAGAATATTAAAAATGATTTCCGTATAATTAAATATATGATTTTAATCACCATAAAAATCACAAACTCGTATTTTAATTAATTCGTTCAAATTATTACTTCGAAACATTCTAATAAAGCTGTCAAACTTCTGTATTTTTAATGTCTGAGAGCTAATAACTGTAATGTTTAAAAGCAATTTACTTAAGATGTTTTAAAAATGCCGTTTTCACATAAAAGTACTATTTGTTTCCTTCAGAATTTTTTTGGTTTGATTCAAAGAGAAAATAATGTAGTAAAAGCCATATTCTAAAATACTGAGAGTACGAAAGCAAGTAAAATTATTCATTTACGTGACTTAATTCCAGACAGAAACCCTCAGACATATTGTTAAGAAAGACAAGTATTTGGATACTTTTGAACTTTTACAGACAGAAATATTTACAATGTTTTATATGTGTCAGAAATTTACAATAACTATTGATCAGCATCTCATTATTCTAATTTTTATATACATATCTTTTTTCAATCGAATCTTATTTTCCTGTCTACGACAAATAAAAATCTGTCTGAAATAGACTAAAATAAAATAGATTATCTTTCTCGTGCGTTATAACTAAAATAGAAGTGTTAATTCGCTAAATTTAGAAAACACTTACTATATATATGTTTTTTTATTTCATGTTTACTTAAAATAATGAGTTTTGTGTCTAGTTTTTGATTTTTCTAGAATCATCCGTTGCTGAAAGACTATATATAAGTTTATTTTATGTTAGTGAGTAAAGAATATACCAGAACATCTGCTCTCAAAAATATTACCGATGAATTTATTACGAAGTGTCAAAAATGTATCAAATGGAAAAACCGAAGTATTAAAAAAATACAAAGTTCTACCAATCCTTAAAAGGTATTTCCTTCTGATGTTTTATCAATACGGAGTCCAACTCCTTTGAAGCGAAATAAATAAAAATGACGCGTTAAAGAGGATTTTGGATATTGGGTTTCAAAATAAGCGCAATTTCTGAAAAGTGTGCGAAACTCAAAATCCAAACTTTCAATTTTTTTTTTTTTTCAATGATGTTGGGAAAAGCTAGTCGTTATTCAATATTCCACTAAGTCAGCGTTTGGTTGGGAATTTGCCGAAAGATTCCATACAAAAAGCATCTAATATTGCGGGGATATTTTTTCCCTACCTCCAACCCACTTTGATTATAGGGGGGAAATTGAGATCCCTCAAGCGATAAGCGGGAATACTTTTTTTTTTTTTTTTAGCTTTTTCTTCACTCGTAAATATTCTCCAAACCCCCTTCAAAAAGAAACTGTTCCCGGGCACGTGAAAAAGTCTGGGGAAAAACTTTTTCCCTCGAATTTTTCCCCTTGATGTAAGTGCGCGGGAGATTTTTTTTTTTTTTTTTTTTTGTGATTTTAGAGCAAAAATATTTAAACCTCTGAGCGCATGCCCGTGAATCTCCCTTTTTTATGTGTCGCCAACGCATTTTTACATCGCCAAATCAAAACGATAAAATAAATTTTCATCACTGGCCGCTGCTTTGGATAAAAATGAATCGCGGCCAGAAATTTTATGGCCACTAAATATTTATTATCCGATAAATTTATGCTGTTTGAAGGTGGCTTTCAGTTCTTTCTGCTTTCCAATTCTCTGACTGAATAAGGGTGAAGCGGAATTTGCCAGACAGTAAATCATAGATTGAAAAAATATTTAGTTTCTGACATACTCGTGTGACACTATAACTAATTTAGTAGATGGATTGTTTTTATAAGTTAAGTATAAAAGGAATTTCACCTTTCAAAAATTGCGTGATAAAAGATTCTTTTCAATTGAATGTCTTTTCAAAAAACTGCAACTTACATATGAGTTCATTTGCTTACATTTGCTTACATTCTACTCATTTTTTAATTTTTCTCAAAATATCCGTAAAATGCACATTATAAAGAACACCCATTCCGAGTATCATTTTTTTTTAAAGAAACAAAATAGTACTTTGAGAAATATGTTTTTAATCATATGAGGTGTTTTATTTAGAAGTTTAAATATATTAGTGAATTACACTGTAAAGTTAGAATGAGAATAAAAATGATATAGAAATATAAGAGTTTTCTACTAGAAGATTAAATTATTTAATAAAAATATATAGCCGATGTCTGCTTTGGTTTTTAATACCACTTTTCTATTTTTAATACAAAAGAAAATTTCTTATAAAATGTTTCTGATTCAAAATATTCAAGATTGATTCATATAATAAGCACATTAAATTCTATACCGTAATTTCGGTTAAAACTTTACAAAAAGTGAATTTGCTTATTTTATTCGCCCTTAAAAATAACGTGTTGATTTTCTCCATATTTAAGTCAATGAACCATATACTTAAATCCCTTGACTTAGAATTGTTATTTAATTTTTAAAATTCTGTTCTGTAATGAAGGAAGTTTGGGTTTTAGAGTGATTGAAGGACAATATACATACATTTGATGCTCATACGCGAAGTAATATAGCACAAATTTCAATTTTTCTCTAATTTTCACATTCCATTTAACTTATCTTCGCATTATCCAGAAAATGGCACCGCCGGTAGAAATGATTTCCTATTGAAAAGTATTCCGATATCAATATAAGCTCTAATGTTCCTTAGATAAACATAAGTGAACAATTTAGTTTGTGCCTAACTCTTACTTTTAAGTAATAAGCTCTATTGTATTAGCTCCAGTCTAGTAATATCCTATTAATTCCAAAATATATTCCTATAGTCCGATACTTATCAATTATAATTTATTGTCGTATTAATTTTGAAATTTATTCAACTATCCTATAAATTAATAATCTTCCAATCCCTCATTAATTTTGGATTATATTCCACTGACTTATCGTTTTTGGATTAAATTTCATGACGTTACTACGTTTGAATATAGTTGCTCCTCGAAGTATTGTCAAGGATGGGAAGCGGCGAAGTCTATACGAAGTAACAAAGGTGACAAGGTGTGACTGTGATATGAAGCAGCAACCGTTATACTACACTGAGTCTGTGATGGAAAGATGCTATTGCAAAATCTATGACATTGCACAACTTTTATATCAGGGAAAAGAAAAAAAAAAAAAAAGGTTTTCCTGTGTAAAAATTATAAGAGTTTCGTACTCAGAAGAAATTAAAATAAGGAATGGATTTTATAGAGTTTAGTGTATGGAACATATTATATATATACTGATGGATAATGCCCCCAACACGTAATACTGTTAATTATCATATTACTTGAAATAATGCCAACCCCTTTAAATAATAGTAAAAAAAAAAAAAAACACAAATCTATATATAACTCTTAAATCATATAATCTTAAATTACTACGAATAGTTTTTATCATCAAAATTTAGAAGCATGCGAAAAATATTACTATACATTTCTCTTTATTACAAAGTTATTTTTTAATTTTAATGATGGAGTAAACCTGATAAAATGAAACATATAGTGGGTTTGAAATATTCATTTACTTAATCAGTAATGACTTATATTCATTGGAATAAAATGCTCTCTGTATTCTAGTGAAATCCAAGTATAATATTAATTTTTTTTTTTCCATCTGGAAATACTTTTTTCAGTTTTGGTAATATTCTCTAGCATTAGACAAAGTTACTCGTAACGAAAGGCTGAAGAGAAAAATTTAATTTATAAAGGGCAAATATAAAGAGCTATATGTATCTATCTTTTTAATAATAGATGCATACTTTTTGAAATGGATAGCCATACATTCGATAAATGTTTTATTTTTGAAAAACCCAGTAACATTAAATTACTAAGAATTCATCAATTCGGGAACAAAATTACTAGACAGGTGCATTGCGTTTCATTTTATTTGTAACCAAAAAATTTATCTCGACAATTCAGTACATTAACTCCCATTACAGCTTCTCTAAGATAATTTGCTTATTGATCTTGGCTATGCCAGACTGAACCTCGTCGAAAGAGGAAAAATCTGTCTACTGACTATTACAGAACGGAAATCCATTAGCTCCAGAAACAACCATTCACACCGTAGCATGCAGCGATTAAGATTTCCTGCAGAAAAAGAAAACGTAAAGCTGTCACCACACACGACACTCTGTCCCACACGAAAAGAAACCTAATTTTCTTCTTTTCAGTTGCTTTTTTGTAGATGGATAAAAATGAATCCACAAACCACACACACTGGACTGAAAAAAAGATAGTGAAAGAAAAATTCCGATTCCGATGTCCCATGTTGGAATTCGGTCCCAGCAGCTGAGACAAAAATGATGACGGACTCCCAGACAGATGAGTCCACCTTTTGTAAATCGAATCAAGTGTCCAGGAGGACCAGGGGGTGAGGTAGCAGTACTCTTGAAAAAGTGTTTTCTTTTTATTTCCTTTCAGTAGCAAAGAGAAAAGGGTAGTGGACAGAGAGCTCATACGTACCTGACAAATGACTCAGCGAGCATCTGAATCGATGTTTCTGCTTCGTCAGCTGCGATTTTCTTGTCTTCTTTCCTTCACAATTCCCTCGAGTTGGGAGATGCTGAGAAACACATCTCCTTTCTATAGATCTCGTTATAAAAAGGAAGTATGAGCTGGTTGTTAGTGGCAGGATCTTGGACCTAAAGTCTTAACGCCACCTTTCTCTTCAATCCTTTTTCCCTCTCCCCCCTCTTCTCTCAGTTTGAATTTAACTTATTCTTTTTTTTTTTCGTTTTTGTTTTTTTGAAAATTTTTGCAATATTTCTTTTTGACCATTTTGCTCACTTTTTTTCCTACTCATTTCTCGGCATATTTGTCTTTATATTCTCATTGTTTTCTGAAATTCGGCGCCAATGTATCAGTTAGCAGTATATGATCTTACATAGAAAATAAATAATTTTTAGATGGGAAACCTCTAAAAAGTTGTTTCAATCCCAATAAAACTGGATGTAAGGAATTATAATAATACAAAGCCGCATTAAGGTAACACTAGTTCAAATATGCCTGATTAAATTTTTTAAACAAGGAAACTTTAACAAAATAAACATAAACAATACATAAATATCTTATTAAAATTTATTTACTGTAAAATAATTGAATGTTTAGTTTTTCTTTACCAGTCAAATATCAAAATTGATCTTTTCAAATGTGTTAATTTAGTTATCAAAATCAAAGGGCTCTGAAAAATGTTTAGTGTGAAAGCCCTTAACATGAAAAATTGGTTAACACGAAATTATAATGCATTCATTACAAAAAACTATGCAACTTCTTACATTTTTTTGCTCCTTTAACACAAAACAAAAATTGCTGAACACAAAAAGATTTCGCTTATCCGATTAGTAGTTTTTTTTTTCCCCCATAAGACGGAAAAAAATAAGCATTCGTGCTGCTGTTGTTACGTTACCACTTGTCTTTGGGTAGGAATAGACACTGTCATTATCAAAAGGCTTCAATACATCAAGTTTTCAAATTCAGCAACGGGTGTGTCTATGTCGATGAGTTTTGTGCGGAAACTAGAATATTTTGTGTCTAATTTGGTGAATTTCGTTTTTTTTTCCCTATATTTTTTAATTTTTTTTTTCTCTCTCTACAATTTAAAGTAAAATTTCGCAGTAAAATTTCCGAACCTCAAATATATTGAATTTTCACGTTCATCGTTTAATACGAAATTCCTTTCAACCGATAAAATATTTCTATCCCCTATGTTATTATTAAAAGTTTTCCTTGCACAACTAACTGAAAAATACAGAATTAGGATTAAAGAATTTTTTTCACAAAATGTTAATTCTTTTGATAAGTCATACTTGACCTGTCGGACTGCAGTTTTTTACAATTGCTTTATTACGTAAAGTACCTTATGATCGTTATTTTTCAAAAGTATATGCTTATTAGGACATCATTGTTATTTGGATATAACTATAATATTGGTTTGTTAGCGTAAGAAAATCTTTCGTATTTTAAAAGATATTTTAAAGTCATATGAGTTAATAATGTTGAGGGAAATAAAAAATGACAATACAAATCTTTATTTATTGTTGAATTTATTAAAAAAAAATTTACGCCCGCAAATTATATACAATTCTTAATATTGTTACATATATATTATCTCATATAAATAATTTTTAAATACCACAGTCAATATATGATTTAAACGAATTACGTTGAATTGGAACGAAATTTTTCGTTCCATTTCTAAATATATATGATAGCAAATGACAAATAATAATTTAATGCATTTTGCATATTAATATTTTCAAGATGACATATTAATGAAGAAAGTGGATTTATAACTTGCTTTCTTGAAGATATATTTGGCTATATTAAAAAATTACTTCATTAATATTCAGATTTTCAGTTTCAATGAATGACATTTCTATCAACTTATTATCATATAATTATTTAGTTCATTCCTCTAGTATGTTAAATTTCTAAGTAAAATGATATCTAAATAATTATATTAATTTATTCAATTACCTGCTGTTGAAGTTTTTTGTTCTATCAAACTTTATTTCATAAATTTTAAGACATTTAGAGTTAAATGTTTTGAGCCATTTATTCGAGAATGATTTGGAAAATTTTGTAGAAGTTCATCATCCAAAAGTATTAAATTCAGAAATTGTCAGATATATTTATTCTGATTAAAATTATGTTATATATTTAATAAAAACATTTATCAATTTTTTAAACAAAATTCTAGGAACCCTTGTCATTCAATTTAATTTTTGTTAAGGTTTTTACCAAATTAATGATAGCGACCTTTATCCAGTATTCTAAATCCTAAATAAAGTGTAAGACGAAGGGGGAAAAAGAAATGGAAAGGAAGCATCTGAAATAATAAAAATAAAAGCAAATAAATATTTTCTTTCAAAGAAATGTCAGAAAAAGCTTTTTTTCCCCAACTTTTTCGCACTTTTAAAGTTCAAATTTTACATTATTCTCGCAAAACCCAGGAATAATACATCAAGGAATTCCCGCTCATTTTTTAATAACATGAATGAAAAATGCATCGTTGCCAGATTCCTTAGAGACCAAATTTTCACCGTTTACGAAGTCAGTGCGGCTTTGTTGCTGCTGCTGTCGATCCATTAGAGAGGTGAAAAAATCGGATTAAAAAAAAGAGGGGTCGAAATTGGTAACAAAAAATGAAGCTGGGAAGAAAACGATTATTGTTGACACTCTTTGACAAACGATGGTCCAGGGAGACAAACGAGAAAACAGTAACAGAGATAAACAATGGAAGAAGGACGAAATGCAGGTGATCATTAATAACGTTTTTTCGTTATCGGATGGCAAAAAATGACCTGCTATAATGGGGCTTAAAAATGGTTTTGGATAAATGATTTTACCCGGGTGACAAATTTTGCTAATGAATGTTACTTTGTTTTGGCGTTGTTTTAGTTCCTTAATCGCTTCAGAATTGGGAAGTTGTAATGGGCATTCACATATATCTATGCCCGAAAATGCGATCTCTGATGATATCTTTCATTTGGAAGTTGAAAAAACTCCAAATACACCCAATTTCGCATTATCTGTAGGTTGAAGTATACCAGAGATTGAGAGCATTATTAATTATTTGCAATTATGATACTTTGGACCAGGTTAATAAATTCAATAGTTGGAAAACAAATTTAATATATTTTTTTTTCTCTTTTCTTTACGACTGTGAAATAATATTGCTTTAACGTCAGTTACAATTGAAGTTTTGAAGACTCGTCTTTATCGATTTTGACATCTTCTACAGGTTATTTGTTTTTTCGAGGTACTTTTTACAGTTTTGCATCTTACGAGATTTCGTTGTTCATTTAATTTTCAATGCTTATTTGAATTTTTTTTTTTTTTTTTTTGCTTCAACCACTATTTAGAAAGAACAAAATTTTAATTAAATTTGCATCATCATAAAATTTTTATGGAAAACAAAAATATATATTTTTATACATATTTCTCTGATGTTTCTTGAATAAAGCCTTCTTATTATATACAAGTTAATTTGATTGCGGTATTATTGAATTACACACACAAATCAAAATCGAGTTAAAAAATAATTCCCGCTTTTTAACCCTGTAGAAATCTAAGAGCACTTAAGAAATACAGTTTACATCAATTTATTCTTGTTTAATGTTCTTGTGTAATTTTGATTATTGAGTCTGGGATTGTGAGCATCTAATATATGAAATCTTAAGAATTGGAGGATTAGTAAGAACCACATTTATTTCATGTTCTGATGGGGATAATTTAAACTTATAATTAAGCGAACTTTGACGCCAAACTTTCGAAAAAGGATTTCTCCAGAAATGAGAGTAATCAGAACAGAATTATCTGATTTCACAGCATTATAGTTTTAAAAAATAAAAACATGTGTGCGTATGTGAAATTTCGAACAAACTAAAAACTGAATTTATGACGGCTTGTCATTAACAGTCCTCTTGGGAAATTTTCAGTCCTTAAAAATAATTTTTATCAGAAAGCTTCCTCAGAAGAAAAAAGCGTTATCATGCAAATTAAGACTGATATATAAACTGCTGTTTGTAGAAAATGCAACACCATGAAGGAATCATCAGAATCAAATGAAATTCGCAGCAAATGTCAATTATAGGATATTATGCAAATTAATAAAGTTTCAGAGCCATCGCGCGTGCGCGGCGCGCGCAGCGCCCTCTGAATTGATGCTGAAAGCGTATAAATAAAGTGCTGTAGCGGGACGTTGAAAAAAGTCTATGATTATTTGTTAGTGGCAAACGTTTAGTGAGACCTGAGTATGCCTCCACGACGGAAGAATAAGAAATTCAAGCAACTTACGGAGTTTGAACGAGGGAGGATAATCGGCCTTCGAGAAGGAGGATTTTCCTATCGCGCAATAGCAGCTCGTATGCAGCGGAACAGTTCCACAGTGATGCGAGTTTGGAAGCAGTGGACCGACGAGCACCGAACAACTCGAAAAACAGGCACTGGACGACAGAAGGTGACGTCAGAGCGCGATGATCGACACCTGCTCCGCATGGCGGTGAATGATCGCACAGCTTCCTCCAGGCAGCTGGCAGCACGTTGGTCTACTGCTACAGGTGTACAATTGTCGGCTTCGTCAATTCGTCGTCGTCTGCTGCGCCGTGGATTGCGTGCAAGGGTGCCTTTATACAGGATTCCCCTCACGGCGAATCATCGACGGCTGCGTCGGCAGTGGGCTCTTGAGCACAGAGACAGGCGAGCTGATTGGCACCAAGTTGTCTTTTCAGATGAATCACGCTTCAATTTGTGGACCCATGATGGCCGTGTTCGTGTTAGACGTTATGCCGGTCAACGCTGCCTTCCTGAGTGTATTATTGAACGACATAGTGGTCGAACACCCGGAGTTATGGTCTGGGGTGCGATTTCGTATCATGGACGATCCAATTTGATACGAATTGAGGGTAATCTCAATAGCAACAGGTACGTCCGTGAAGTGCTACAGCCCGAAGTCGTTCCTTTCCTTCAAGGCATCCCTGGAGCTATCTTTCAGCAGGATAATGCACGCCCACATGTTGCGCGGACTGTTCGAGACTTCTGTTCAGCACAACGCATGCAACTTCTTCCTTGGCTTGCTTATTCACCGGATATGTCGCCTATTGAGCACGTGTGGGATATGGTTGGTCGGCGTCTCGCTCGTGATCCGCGTCCTGCAGTTTCCAAAGACAAACTTTGGTTGCGCATACAAGCGATATGGAATTCTCTTCCTCAAGCAGATATTCAACATCTGTTTGACTCCATGCCACGTCGTATAGCAGCACTTATTGCAGCGCATGGTGGCTGCACCAAATACTGATTTCGGACGCTTAATTTGTTTCTTTTGTTTTGATAATTTCATCATTTATTTGTATCAGTACAAGTCGTTTCTGCATTAAATTTCATTTGATTCTGATGATTCTTTCATGGTGTTGCATTTTCTACAAACATCAGTATATATAGTATAAACTTTCAGGTTAAGGAGATGAGAGATAGGATAGACTTCTAGGGGAGTAATGAATATTTAGTAATTGATATTTGTATTACTTAAGATGACGATCGAAACTAGATTAGATAGCTAAGAAGTCAGAGCTCTTAAATTTATTAAGTGTACTACAGTATTTAAAGTCTTCTCATATCTCACATACTTCGTCAATTGTCCTCAAATTTATTAATAGGGTATTTATCTTAATTTGGATTGAAACTTGCGCTGTAAATAAATTAAGTGTTTTAGAACATTGCGAATCTTCCTTCCGACCTCCTCAAACTGAGGGAAAAGGGAGAGATTCCCTCACAAATTCAAAATGGCAAAATATTTTGTTATCATTAATAATTGGTTTTAGAATGATTTTGAAAGGTATTATTAACTGATAAGGCATCTGATCACTGGAAAGCTTTATATGTATTATTCTTTGAGCTACAATAGTATCTCACAATAAGAGATATCCACCATACCAGGCATTTTGTCTTGGAAGTAGAGGTGTCCCGTATTCGGAGGTGTCGCTTAAAAGAAGTATACTATTGTATATATGTTAATAATTAGAGTTAATCACCAATTTTGTAATATTAATGTAATTTTGACATACAAGTATGCTAAGAAAAGACATTTTCATAACATTTTAGTTGTTCTTGCTTGAAATGCTTATATAATATACGTAATCAAGAAACAAAGATACAGGTTTTAAATATAAAGATAAGCTATTTTATCAATTAGGAAGGTAGAATTAGTTGAGTGTTTCCTCTCCGCCAACGATAAACCAAGCACATTAATGAAAAACAAATAATAAATGTCTGCTTTATTATTTTAAGTACAACTATGATTTCGTGGTAATAATTAATGTCTTTATTAACAGATGTGTTTCAATTTTAAGAAGATGAAGACTGTTTGGCAATAAAATGAAGTGATAAAAATAATTATATTTCAAAATATCTGTATCCATCTTAAATTGCGGTAATTATTTAACATCAAATGGTTTTATGCAACGTTTTACTTCATTAGTTCAAACCAGACACCCATACTGATTACTTGCAATTTTTCTTATAGATACAGAAATACGCTTACCGAGAGTGGAATAAATAATCAACCACTTTGGTGGAAGACTGTTCAATAAAGACATAAGTGCAGCAATCAATATTACAACGATGTTTTCTGTGATTGTGAGGATAATATAAGTTACCAGAAGGAAAGAATTATGTTTCTATGGCAACGATATCGGATCCATAATCAACTGATTTTTTTTTCCTTACTCTGTAATGATAAGAGTATGTGTTTTAGAAATGAAGAATATCTCTCAATTTCTGCGTATCTTCTTATTTTCAGAACTTAATCATTTTTTATTGAACTCAGTTCAACAGTTTGAATTTTGAATAAATTTATTTTTAAAAAACATCTATGCTAATTAAGATAGATACAAGAAAAATAAATTTATGGAAATTTGTATTAATTGACGCATTGTAACTAATTTACCTCATGTTTAATGATGTACTTACTTTCTGTTATAACAAAAATCATTCGTAATTGTGAATTTGTGGATTTAATTCGATTAACTTCCAGGTTCAGATAAAAATTCATAACTAATTAGATCATGAAATCATTTTTTTATTCATTAAACATGCATACCACTCTCAACTTAAAATGAATAGCATTAAAAATATTTTACTTGAAAAGAGCACATATATTTAAACTAATTAATTAAGATGTAAATTTCAACCTCAAACAAAATCTGAGGTATAATTAAATCCAATTTATCTACAACTGCAGCCAAAACTCCCAGATTTCATTAACTCACGGTTTAGTAACACGCTAGTTTTACCACGAGGTTTTACTATAGCTCCCTCGCTAAGTATTCACCTGTGATATCGCTCCTAGACATTACGGTGTCATATTTTTTAATTCTTCTTTTATAAAATTCAGATTAATATTTTTATCCGGATGACGTGATGACTTAATGTTAAGAGTAGAGAAACATTACTTACCCTTTTCCTCCTATTTTATTTATTTATTTTTTTTTTCGAATCACCACTTCTCGGCAAGTGATATGTTTCAGTTTAGATTTTTATGAATAAAATTTTATTTTCGAGGTCTCACTGTCAATGAGATTAGTTTTACATTCAACCATTTAATATTCAACAAATTTAAAGAGTTACAAAAAAAAATTATTGTATAAGATATTTCTGTGATAAAAATTTTGTTGAAAAAATATAAACCGTAAGTAAAGAACTTATATGATCGTGGAATAAGTCCTCGAGTCCTCAAAACTCGAGGACACTATTCTACACTACGTTCATAGATTAAAAAAGTGAGGATGAACTTCGTATAACGTTGATAAAATGATAAAGATTAAGAAATAAAAAACGCAATTAATAATAATAATAATTCATTGTGAATTGATTGACATATTAATAAATTGAGTTTTCTTTAGAATTGTAAGTATTATGTTATTAAATATTTTTGTGATATTTTTTGTAAGAAGCATTGTACTTACATATATTAAAAATAGTATATATGACCATAAATTTATTTTTTTCTAAAATTAGCAATTACTCTGTAGTTTAACGCAAATGCTCTTTACTCAGAAAGATCATGTCGATACGAGGATGCAGTTACTTTCACTTTTCATCAATTTCTCGTCGTTGAAAGATGCACTAGTTATGCACTAATTACTCTCTAATTTTTTGTATAGCTATATTACAAATGCTGTTCTTGTAAAAAATATAAAAAAGCATAACATCCATTTTATTTCTTATAACTTTGATCATGTCATATAAATTTTTACAGTTGAGGTTGGTCAAATTTTTGACGATATAGTCACGATGTTCTGACTAAATTAAATGCTCATATTTAAAAAATCTAGAAAAGCAAATAAAATGGTAGAATATTTTTAGCTTACTTTAATCTTCAAATATCTTTTTTGCATATCTAAATACAACCACTTCATGAACAGAATGTCAATCATTCCTAAGTAGGAAAAATTACATTAATTTCTGGCAATAACTTTCATTTATTTTTCTTTAAATTTAATCGTCTTAAAAATGTAAATTTAATTTATACTTTAATTTTTTTTAAAAAAATTAAAGCACACATATATTTAAAAAAAAAAAAATTATACATCTTGAAAAATTTTTAAATAAAAATTCTATTTGTAAAGCAAAAAAGTTAATCAAATATATTATTCATTCTTACAAGAAATATTTCTTTTTGTATAACTTAATACAATGTTTCACGCCCTCGATATGAATTTCAAAAGGATCAAGCTAATGTGCTTCTAAGACAAAACTAAGAAGCTTAACCTTATTCTGTAAATTTAGAATATGTTTCTTTAAATTACATTTTCCATCGCAGAAAAATGCATTATGGAAACTACTAAGGAAAAGTTAATTCTATAAAGCCTAAGCGAATTGCGAGAAATACATTTAATTATATGATTTCCAACATTTTCTCGTAAAAATGAAAGAAAAAAGACTTTTCATTTTTTTTTCTCTTAAATGTATTCCTAACTTTAATTTCCTGAGACAGTATGAACGAAAGAAGGGGAAAAACGCATAGCCAGAGGTCATTGAAGATTTTTATATGGAATTTAGTTTCAGAATTTGTGAATATGTTCATACAAGATGAGAGATTTGACGAGGTCTTATTTAATTTAATTTCTTTTCTGAAAACGAATAAATGTTATTTTTACTTTGTTTGTCGAGATACTTAGATAATTACTTCTTTTTTTATTAAATTTTGGATACATATTTTTTACTACGTTAATAATACGAATATGAAATAAGTCAGTATTTTCTTCGTTTAAATTAAATCTGCAGAAAGCATTTTCCAAAGAACAAAAACCCCAATAATTTATCCTTATAATAGATAAATTTAATGAGAAATAAACTGGATTTGTAGAAAAATGGCTGCAAAAAATAATTTCTTACATTTCGTTCAGATTCAAATACATTTTTTACATTAAATTTTTCCCTCTCTTATAACTTAAACTGCGGTATGACTCTAGGGATCTTGTTCAATGTATAAAACATACCTTTTTTTCTCACTTATTTTATTAAATTATGCAATTGGAGGGCTAGAATTTAACATTTTTCATAATTTTACTTTTGAGCTTAATGATGCAATTTTTGCAGTTTATTAACTATCAAATTAAACGATTAAATCTTTGGGGATATTTTTAGTACTTTATGTTACATGAATTTAAATAAATCGTATCTATAATATAATTATTTTTTTAATTCTCTCGTTTTCTATTTTTCGGAATACATATAATTAGTTTTATAAGCTGAATATAAATTTCACAATTGTTTTCACAATCTATAAATATATAAAACAACTATGATTATTTAATTTTTATTACTCCAAAATCTGAAACAATGATTTTTATGAGTATGCTTTGAATTAACATATTTATGAAAAGAAAACAATCATATACTATTATGTATATGTATATAGTTATATATATATATATATATATATATATATATATATATATATATATATATATATATGCATATATATATACTATATATTATATATACATTATTACTGTAGATTTTATAATTATGAATAATTTTTATAAATTCTAGACATGTTCACAATTTTTTTTAAAAATCATGGCATTTCTGCAGTAAAATTATGAAATGATGTAACATGAACATCAAATATCAGTATATTTTACATTTATAATTAAAACCATAATTTAGTAGTCTATTTATGTTTTTGTACAATTTTTTTTATTAAATCAGGATGTCGTGGGTAACCAATTAATGTAATAATATGGGTAATAGTAATATGTAAAACAATTTGAAAATTGTTTTGATTCTTATTAGTTAATTTAATAATCAATTAATTGCATTTTTAGCTTATTTGACCTTGAATACAAAAGTTGTAGCTCAAAACTCTTAAAACCTTTAATTTTTTTTTTTTTTTTAATTTAATTAAAATTAGCTTCTTTTTTTTTTTTTTTTTAAATAAAATGTTAAATATGAGTGAGTAGAAACATAATTTGTTTTGAATTAATTATCGTAAAATTCTCATTTATGATTATAAAATATTTCTCATTTTTTGTTTGACGCGAAAGTCATAAGATCAATGTCTGGTTAAAAATCGTACAATAGAGTACAATCTTCTAACAGCTTTCATAAAACGAATTATCATGTTCTATTATATATTTTTTTTCATGTTATGCTATTGTATAAACTTACATTAACCCCGAATAATCAATACCTTGTAGCACCCAAATATTTATCATCTGCAGAATTTTACAATTTTTTTTTTTTTTCAATTTATGATCGACATGGAAATCATAATTTTTATTCGTAGCTTGTTTATAAACTTCTAAGATTTCTAATTACGTGTAACTTTAAGTTCTGTTATGTCACTTTTCATATTTTGCTATTGTATTAACTCACATTAACCCCGAAGAATCAGAGCCTTGGAGCACACAGAAATTTCTCATCTGTGGAATTTTAATCTTACCTTTCCATACCTCATCATGCTACAGAATAATAGAAAGTTACGAAGGCTATAAAAACCTTAATAAGCACTTGTTATCTGTTACTATCGGGAGACATAAAACTAATCGTATATATGTTATATGATCCAATACCGTTGCCCAATTCCCTGAGCAACCATTGGACCTTCCAAACCAATTACTGGGCGAAGGTCGGGGCGATATTAAAAAAAATAAATCTGAATAAACGATGTGTGATTAAGGTGCTTCAAAGATGTCATAAAGATCAGGTAAGGACCTTTCCAAATACGTTATGTGGATCAGCTTAAATATAAAAAAAAATTGTGCCATTTCGTAAAAGGTCCTGCACGCACTTCTGAACTTTCAACCTCCAACAAAGTGTCTCGAGACACGCGAAACTGTTGGAATGGCATTTTGCTGTAATTCTACCATTTTGTTGGAGGTGTATTATTATTTTATCAGCTAAGGAAATGTCTTTCTTTGCAAGCTACTACTTGTAAAACAATTATATTGTAAAATTAGCCGTTTATTGTGTGATTACTGTTTAGCGTGAGATTGCAAAAAAAATTTTAGTGAATGTAAATGCAAAAAAAAAAAAAAAAAAAAAAAATCTGTTAGATATTAATTTACAAAAGATTTTAATGCTTTAAATTCACATTACTTAATCTCTCAATCACATTCTTGTAAAAATTATTCAAAAATAGTAGTTTTAAGAAAATGATGAAACTAATTTTGTACTGCTTATATATTGTCTTTATAAATAATAAACTAATCAATCCAGGAAATTGTGGGACTGATTTGGCGTAGGTTTAGTGAATGGGGTTTTTCAAATGTTAACTCAGTTTTTCGAGTGGCCGTGGTAGTCTAATTGTTATGGTCGTGGACTGGCGGTTGGTGGTCGAGTTGCTGATTCGGGCCTTGAGGCCATTGAAGTCACGCCGTGTAGCCGGGGCTGATGAACGTTAAATATATTGATGCCCGAAGTCCTCTATGTTGGCGTGGTGTGGAAGTTAGGAGTAGGGGATGTCAGCTCTTCTGAGCTAATTGAATAAAACTCTCAAATATATGAATGCGAAATTTTTTATCGACTAGTCGACTATCGATTGACTAAATTATCTTCTGTAAAAATATTTCTCCGATACAAGACCTTCAAAAGGCAATGTATTAACTATTCAAATTATTTCATGAAGTAATATTATAACAGTCTCATTACTTTGTTTATATAACGCA
>BMAW01067410.1:0-37441 GCA_019974015.1 Nephila pilipes | reverse complement strand
ATATATATATATATATATATATATATATATATATATATATATATATACAAATTTTGATTTAGCGCATTTCTTTTTTCAGGCAAGGAGTGTGAGACAAAGTATTTTTAGCAGATTTAGAACATTAATCAAGATTTTCCTCAACTAGCTGTTATAATGAATTCAAACTTATTTTCATTTTTTGTTGGGAAGAGTTAAGAAAGGATTTTTAGATGAGTGAATAAATGTGCCTTTTTTTGCACATTTTATAATGAAAAAAAGTTATGATACATCTAGGTTAATTTTTTTAGAAATATTGGATTCCTAGAAAGAAAAATTTAGCAATTTGTCTGTGAAATTTATCATAATCAGTGTTAAAATTCGTTTATGTATATTCTGTCGTTGTTCCCCTGAATATGGAACGTTTCTGCAATTTCATTTTTAAAAGTGACACTTTTATTTAACTACTCGATTTGTACTTGTCAAATTAACGACAAAATTGTGTTTCCCAGGAAGAGTGATTCGGGTAAGTTGACCTCTTTCTTGACGCCAGCGTATTTCATTTAGATGGCCGAAAAGGAAAGCGGAAGCTTGATACTTTACACAATGGAATTAATAATGTGCGTAAGACTGAATATTATACGTATACTGTATTAACAAAATGTTTAAATTGATTTACTTTTTAGTGCACTTATGTAAGTTTGTTAACTGAGATGTTAGTAACATTTTAGATAATCTTGTATTCATTCTATGAAAGCTTTAAAATCTTAGATTTTTTTTAATTGAAATCGGCTTTGCTAATTTTATGTTAGAATGTGGTGACATATTTTTTTTTAAGTTTTCTGATAAGCAGAATTATTCCAAATGGATATGAGTTAGCGTAAAGTAAACGTGCTTCCGAACTTCAGGCTCCACAGAAGAAATTATTATCAAGAAAATAATATATCTACTTCAAATTCCAAATACAATTTTTATTTTCACTGGAAAAACATTCTTAACTGCAAAATTGTTACCAATATCAATAACAACAACAAAATAAAATAGAAATGATTCTGCTATAAAAATCAATTACTAAACAGAATCGTTTCTATATTAAAATAATAAAAACACCTAAATTGGAAACCACTTCAAATTGTTCAATGTAATATTTTGAAAAGAACAGATTTAGCCACCAAAGGTGCTAACATTTTAAAAATAACCATCAAGAAATTTAATTAAAAATTCGATTTAAAGCTAACAATAAAAAATGAAGTGAACAAAGATATGCTTTTGAGATATTAAAATTAAAGCAAACAATAAATTAATAAAATGATTATTATTTTAAAATAAATATAATAACAATAAATCAATGTTAAAATCATTTGACCTCAAAACATTCCAAGATGGAAGCCAAACTAAAAAGACGTAGTTTGAAATTCTTAAGGCAAAAAGAAAAGAAAAAAAAAGCTGCCTTACAGAGTTGTCTTAAAATTCTAAATGATGTTATTCAATTTCAATCATACCTTGATTCCTGTTTACTTATGACTTAAGGCAATACATAAATCGAAAAATATAAGTAAATTACTTTATTTTTATACTTATTTCACTTCAATACGATAAAAAAAATTGGGAGAAATTTATTGCGACATATTTTTGAAAATTAAGTTCATTAGTGGAAAAATCAAGCATCAGGCATAAATTACATATATTTATTTCAATCCAAAAAAAAAAATCAGGATAAATTTATAATGACGTATTCTTGAAAATCAAGATCGTTACTGGTGAAAGCAGATTAAAAAATGTACATAAAAACAAGATAAATTTTTAAAAAGTCATCAGATACGACATTTTTGGGTTAACTAAAATAAAAGCCCTTTTAGTGACTTTAGAGCAACCGGTAAATTATTAAATTAGGCAATTATATTCTGTTTGAAAAGTAAAATAAAAGCAGACGATTAAATATTATTTAAATATATCTTACCAATGTAAATATAGCTTAAGCAAGCTAAATGTAATTATTATAATCATAATGTATTATAATGTCTATCTTTTCAACCAACACCATGAATCCTATATTTTATGCCCTCGCATTTTGCTGACACTTTTTTCTCAAACAACATGTTAGCGCATGCAAAAACACTTATTGGTATTGAAGTATTACAGATACGTTCTACGAAATACAATGCAATTAAATGAACGAAAATCTTTGAATTTTAGTTTAGTTTTAGTTGTCTAAGATATTGATTTACATATTACGATAATAGATTTTTAAATGAACGATCTTTATATTTTATATTTATGTAATTATTCTAACTAAATAAGTTGCTCTATGCACACAAGTTATTATTTTTATTTTTACTATGTCAAATAACCGCAACAGGTTTAAGACTTTAAATTCTGATAGACATTGCTTAAACATTGATGGAATAGCTTAGTCAAAAAAAAACTAATTTATTCGCTTTAAGTAAAACACTTTGACTATTTTCTTTAAAATTTTGGACATACTTTTTTTTATTTCTCAGTTTCATAATCGAAAGCAAATATTATTTAGTTTAGTCCAAAAATATAATGCTTTATGCAACAAAAACTCTGTTAGCAGAGATGATTTAGAATCCTATTTTAAGCAGCTTATTTATATAGAAGAACCTACTTTTAGATTTAAATTCATTGCTATTAAAAGACCGTGTTAATGTTTGAAACATTTTGCTAAGAAATATAGACAAAAATTTAAACTGTTCTTCTGTTAACTAAAATGAATGAAAAATGAGTATTTTCATTTGAATCACTTAAGAGACTTTAAGACTCTACCATATCAAGCGTAAAATTTATAGCAATCCTTGGTGAAATCTTATATCTCATTTAAACTTCTGGCTTTTCATGTTTGCAAATTTGATTTCAAGTCCCATGCGTAATTTTAGAATCTGGTATAAATTTATTCTCATTTTCTTTAGTTTCGAAATGCAATTTTCCTTTAACCTTAGCAGACTACCATAAATAAATAAAATCTCATTTTTTTCACTATCATCATATTTATTACTTCACAACTTTTTTTTTAAATTTACGAATCAATTTTTAGCCGAAAACGAATTCGCACATTTCAATTTCTGTACGCGAATTTGCAAACGATGAAAGGGGACATAACAAAAAAAGGGTAAAATTTCTCTCTGCTTCTTGGTAAATTAATATTCCCATCGATTCCCATTGGTACAGGAAAAAGAACGAAATAAAATCTTTTTTTTTCTTTTATGTCATTCCACCAGCTGTTCGTTTTCCGCTTGTCATAGTTAGAACTATTCGCTTGGAATTTTTTCTTTCCGAATATTCCTCAAATTCCCTTAAAATACAGAATGAAGTTATGGCGTATATTCAATCCAACTTCCATTACACGGTTCAGCAAATCTTATTTAATTGAATCAATATATCGTTTCGAAATAATCCGAGCGACTTTTTGACCTTGCTTCCAATTCCATTTGCTTGAAAAATAATGAAACATCCGAATATATGTTGCTGAGACGTTTCTTCTGATTTAAATCCTGGAACGTTAAGACTTGAAAACCTTTCAAGTAATATATTTGTTCTTAGTTAGTTTTATGTTTCTGTGAGAATGGACCCCCGAGAAAGAAAGGAATATGAAAAAAATCTACGAAATCGATTCAGTGATTGTTTCATTGGATATATGTATATATGAAAGAAATATGCTTCGATGATTCTGAGAGCAACTTCTTGTTGTTGAGTATAGAACGTCTGTTAATATAGTTCTTGCTGTATGTATTTGATTGTACGTATCCATTACATCATGTCGTTCTGCAAAAAATAATGAAGCATTTTGAATAATGACCGTCTGTTAATATAGTTCGATATATGCATTTTGTTTGTGCGTTTCAATTACATCATGTCTACTGCAAAACTGAAATATTAGAAGTTATGATCGAAAGTAATGCGAATTGATTCGTTCATGCTTTTTTTATTCTTGCCATGAACATGTCAAATTATAAAATCAAATATCACTAGTATTTCCTTTAACTTTTAATTGGTAATATAATTTTATAAATACCAAAAGTGTTTTTTGACGTCATTTAGAAAGATGAATTCAAGACTTATTTGACCTCAAGTTTTTAATTACATTTTTAGTGTTCGCCAAAAGCTTGTGCTGTATAAATACGGTTTCGATTCAATCATAGAAATTTTAATTTAAAACAGTTAAGGTTACTTACTGTATAACATAGAAAAGGCATTCAAGTACTGTTATAAACATCTGGTTTAAAATAATTTCTTTTAATGCCTATGTTTTTCTATATGCAAGAAATGAGCTATAAAAGAGAACTATAAAATAATCTGGGGTACCTATTCTATGATTGGTATTTAATTGGACATATGTATGTATAAAATATATATTAATCATTCATTCTGAGTGCAACTTCTTATTTTTGAATGTGGAATTTCTGATACTATAGTTCTTGGTTTGTGTATTCATTACACCAGGTTGTATTTCAAGATTGAAATATTTGTAGGTTTGCTCGAAATGAATGCAGACGTATTTATTTCATTTTTGTTATACTTGCTACTAAGCATATTTCAAATAAGATAGATCAAGTTATTATAAGTATTTTCCTCAACTTTTAAATTGTTACTTTATATTTTAAGTATAATACTTGTTTTCCAACGTTATGAATTTAAATTAAAATGAATTTAAATTTAATTTTTTTAAGATAATCGAAATTTTTAAATATTATTTGTGCATATATCATATATTTAAGCAAAGGACACCTCTACATAAATCCAATTTCAATTAATTTATACAAATGTTGATTTAAAAATATCATTAAGGATACTTATGTATAGAATGCATATTTATTTAATATCATGAATATAATATTTTAGATATAGCTTAGGATTACAATAATTTCATTTATAACTTCTCTCCATCTGTATATCACCGTGGTTTTGTAAGATGAGTCTTCGAGATTTTTAATTCAAGTCTCCATTTTACCGAATGGGCATTTGGTAAAAAAAATTACTGTGCTTCCTAATGTAACATACTAACTCTCTGTATCTTCAGGTGTCGTGTTGTTGAAGTTTAAAGTTTAAGAGCTCCATTTCAGATATTGTCCTCATTGATTAATTATATGAAAGGAATTTACGAATTCACTCACATGTATGATAATTCATTTAGTAAAGGGAGAGAATTATGATGAGTTTAATAAATTATATCTGGAGATGATACTGTTTCCTCAGTTCCCATTGTATAACTATTGATACAAACAATTTAACTGCAGGACTTTTATTATTTAACCTTTCTTTTAACTTTGAAATAAAGTTGACCGAAAACAAAAAGAAAACAAATAGTTTTCAAATGCTTGTTTAAATTTCATAATAGGAAACATTGCTTTAGGTTACAGAAAATAATTAATATATAAAACAATTAAAGGAGTTTGCCTAGTGTTCCTGAAGTAATCTGAAAAGCTTTAAAAAAACTCCGTTCAATTTATTTTGGTATACGCTGGGTTCTCTTTCTTTGTGGCATTTACCTGTTAAGTACTGACATTACGTAAACCTAATAGGTCAGTAATTGCCATCTGCTCTTAGTACGTATCTATTATGTAATTGGTCACTCACGCAAAGTTTGAAGTGGACCATAAATTCTGAAAATATTTGTTTTTAACACTTTACTTCAGACCATCGTTTAGTCACGCACAATTTAGATGAGACAAAAATACAAAATTCTTTACTTTTGCAGTAAAAAAAAATATTTTTCTAATCCATTTCCAATAGCCATGCTTCAAAGTATAAATTTTGATGTTATAATTATGGATATTATGCTGGATTTACTTTCAAACCTTAGTATTGTGTGCATCTGTTGCTTCATTTCATAAAACATGTAATTCTGAGTTGTATTAAAAAATTTTGTTCTTAATGAAGATTAATCTTTGTCAAATGGTAATGTATTCGTCGACACATTTTAGTTTGTGCAGCATATTGAAATTTTTTCTGAATTCTAAGACAATTCCAAAGATTCAATTTAGTATAAATAAAAAAATTAATATTTAACATGTCTCAAGACTTTCTTTGTGTCTAAACGTGATTCAACAGAGCTAAAAACACACTAATATCTAGCATTATTGATGGTGAGCAATGGTAGATATTGGTAAGATTGTTCTGAGACATAACCTAATGAAGCGTTATTTAATTAAAATTTTTAAAAAAATCAGAAATATTCTTCTCTAAGATTTCGTCTAATTTTCCCGGTTCTGATCTAAAATCTTATTCAAATTCCATCCGTTCTTTGTTAGTGGCTCATTTCTCTCCAACAGAAGTAAAACCTGCACATGCATTAACTTCTGTAGTTGAAATTTTTTTTTTTTTGATTGATTTTATTTTGTTTACGTCGTATTTAAAAACAACACTAGGATTATTTGAGGTGAATCTCGTAATTTTGAGCCTCGGTTTGTAACATGGGCTATTCGCAATTTATATCCCTTCAACTAACATCCGGGGGAGGGGTCTTTCTGATTTTATATTTAAGTTTCCAGCTTTTCTTCCCAATCAAATGGAGCTTCAAACAAATTATATAAACTTAGGAAATGGAATGAATAGATATAATCAAGTCGTAAAAAAGTAACGGAGAATATAATATAATTAAGGTTATGGTAATAAGAACTGTGTTAGTATGGTACGTTCAGAAGTTTTCTGGAGTGCATAGAGGGAATTAGAAGTGATTAGGACTCATAGCTGTCGGAGCAATGGAAGGAGTAATCTCAGCTTATTCCGGTAAGCGTATTCTTTGATAGATTATAGAATTTGTTAGCACACGCGGAAAAGAACTTAACTGTGGAGAGCATTCCCCTTATACAAGGAGCGAATAAAGATATTTCGGTTATAACCGACTATTTTAATTGGTCTATGCTTGAAATCAAGTTGAAATTTAAATTTTTATGATTGAAATTTAAAATGCTGAACGAAACTGATAAAAAGAGGCCGTTACAAGTTTTCTGATGAGGACGACATCTAAACTGGCACTTCCTTTTCCCAACTTTCACATTATGCCACTAGGAGGACTTGGAATTTGTCAGATTTAATGGGCATCAACCCTGCTAGACTGTGGCATCAGGCTCGAATCCGCAACTCGAAAGAAATAACGCCGTCCTTAACTGCTTCGCAACTGTGGCCACTCAGTGGTTGTAAAAAAATACTGTATTGCTTGCTACAGAAAGACACTAATTTTTTGGACCTGGCCTGTGGTTTTACAAATCTTTTGGTTATTTGAGTTTTCATTTAATCCTATTTATTTAACTACTGCGTAGAAAGAGTGAGCATGATTAATTTTAATTCGGTTATTTTAAGAAATAAACAAATTATTGAATTGTTTAATATTGTATTTTTACTGTTCTATTATATACTACATTATCATGATGAATTCTTTAATTTTAGAGCAAGTTTATCAAAGTACGGTATGATTATGCACTTTATCGTCAAACAAGTAATATGAATTCGTTGTAGCAACTGACGCTTCTTTTTTATATACAATATATTTATATACCTGAAATGAAAAATTTCACTTGCTTCTACTGTAAAATTTAATGTTCTTGAATATTTTTTGTGAATACAAATAACTAAAACAGTATTAAATGAACGTCGTTAATTTATCAACTATGGATTTTATTTCTCACCAAGTGTACAAGCTGTCTCGAGACTCATGAACAAAAACAGGTGGTATGTACAGGTGGTGAACAAGCGGTACAAAACTATGTACAGGTGGGGAACAAGCGGTACAAAACTATGTACAGGTGGGGAACAAGCGGTACAAAACTATGTACAGGTGGTGAACAAGCGGTGAAACGCTAAACGGCTCTGCAATGGGAAGCATAAATTACAAGTTTTCTTACTCATCGTCATTTCTACCGTGGGTTTTGGTAGGTATGGTCTTTTTCTGGTTACTGCGCGTCGCCAGGCATGACTTTTTTACGATTACTGTTCGTAGTTTTTGCCGTGAATTTCAAGTGGCTTGGCTACATAGAATAATCAGAAAAAGTCCATGCCTACTAAAATCTACAGTAGAAATGACGGTGTGTAAGACAACTTGTGCTCTATGCTTTCCATTACAACGCCGTTTAGTGGTTCACCGCTTGATCACCATCGATAGATGGTGTGGCAAAAATTGCTTGTTTAAATGTTTTCTATCACCTCTTAAATGTATGCCAGTGTGTTTCGAAACACCCTTTATTCTTGTAAATGCTTTTATTGCTTATATGTTTTATACATATTGCGTGAAATTCAGTGCTATAAAATATACTACTAAATGGGGTATGTTTAATTTGAAATATATATTTCTTATTGCATGAATTATGTAGATATACAAGGATTATATTCTAGATCGCTCTACTGTATTTGTAATTCAGAAAGTCACGTATATTTAACATATTTGGAACAAATAAATATTTTTTGTATGCAATGTTGTAGATTTAGTATTTTTAAGGAGTTTACTATGAACTAATATTTGATTTCTTAAAATTTCTTCCGATTGAAAACAAGTACTTTCTTTGATGTTGAAAATTGCATTACATTGAATGAAAGCAAAAGCAATGTGGATCAAGTAAAGAATGTTCAGGGTATCTATTACCAGGATAGATCTAACCTTCAACGACCCTGTTCCAATTTTTGGGCTTCCGTTATTGAAAATGTAACTTTTGTGAAAAATAGATATAGATTTTTATTGCTTTTCCCTTCTCTTTTCATTTTTTGTTGCCTTTCGATAAATCAATCGCAAGTAAAAGAAAAGAAATGTATATTCTTTAATGTTTGCTTTCTAGCCTAGAAACTATCGGTCTCTTTTTGAGAAAGGAAAATATATTCACAATTCGCCGGCTTTTGAAAAGGAACACCGATGTGAGGATAAATTGCGTTGTTTGAAAGAAGGAATTTTTTTTTTTATTTTCCCACCTTTTTTCTCCCTTTGTTTGTTTTACCTTATCGAACATTCCTTAATGGTGTCAAGTTTCCACGAGAAGAAAAAAAAATTACTCACTCTGGAAGGAGAACTTGCTTTACTTTATTATTATTTTTTGCAAACTTAAGAAAAAGTTTTAGAAGAAACTTTTAAACCTCAAGAGATGTATGTATATTATTTTAGAAAAGATGTAAATAGATTTGGCTGAACGGTAATTGGATTATATAGTATACTTAAATGGCTAATAAAAATGACATGATAAATAAAAATTGTTTTGAAAGCAATTACTTTAGTTTTTCTGTTTCATTTAAGTTTCTTCAGTTTTGGTAGATATATTAGTTTGATTTGTTGAACAATATCAATTACCTCTCGTATGAATACTAATTTATAAGTATGCAACCAAAATACAGTGAAACATCTAAAGCACTAATTGTATATATATATATATATATATATATATATATATATATATATATATATATATATATATATATATATATATATATATATATATATATATAATCTACAATAACCCATCTTAATAGTCTTAAGCGCCTGTTACATTATAAAGTGTGTAGACACTTTTAGACACTAAAGGCCGTACTACGGGAACAACAATAAGGACCTCTTTCTGCAAAACTTTGAAATTTTTTGTTGAAGAAGTGATGGCTTATTTCTAACTGTACCATTCAGTTCATAGTTGATATTCTATCCTATTCGTATACAAAGCAAACTACGAAGCTTTACGATATACTAAAATCTGCATAATAATTTTTTTGTCTTCTTTTTCCTTAAGTTTTTTCTAATATTTTGTATATCATTTATATATATATATATATATATATATATATATATATATATATATATATATATATATATATATTCCTGTATGTTGAATTAACCTAAATAGTTCATAATTTGTAATTTATTTCATGAACTGACTGTAACTTTTATACTGTCTATGATTTATATTTATAAAAAATTACAATTATTTAGACGATTCAAAAGATAATTTTAAAAAAAACCAGCTCAACATTCAGAATTTGCATTGTTTAATTGATAGAAATTATTTTCCCCCTTTTATGATTAGATTAAACATTTTGACTTATAAGTTGCATTATTTAATTTTGTACATACATTTCTTTATTCTTTAGATTTGGAAAGAGAATATTGCTAGTTGTTGTACGTGTATAAATGAAAAAAAAAATAGTCATCTCTCATGGATTCATCTTATGAAGAGGAAAAAAAAAATGTTTTGCTGATTCAATCTTTTCCTTGGTTGTTGTACCCCAATTCGACATTTGCTTCTGGTCGAAATAGGGAAGTAACATATATAAAAATAAGAAATAACCAAGCAGAGTAGCTTAAGAACTCTAATGGAATTCCATGTTAGCTGGACAGAGTCCAAGGGATCAATTGTTATAGATATGACACAACCAAATACTATTCTTTGTGAATTTTTTAATTCCTTGCAACCTTAATTCGATGTGATGTAACAAAACAATTTGAATAAGAATTTAGGATGACTGTAACACATTTGCGCCCGATGAAAGTTGAAATTCATCATTTTAAGTATGTTCAAAGCGTTGAATTTCAAATCGAAAACCTTCGGACTACTTACTTTGTATAACTACTGAAAATTTACATTTTACTTTTAAAATCGCCAGTTTTGAATGATAAAACATATGACTTTTGAAAAGAATAATTAGAAATACCATTAATTTATTGTCTTTATATACAAATATACATTCTATCATACCAAAATAGTGTTTATATTCCTTGTATTTATATACAAGTATGAATCAGTTTGCAGCTTAATATCTTAATAATTTCATTTCGTATGTAGTAAAATGTTACTTAAAATTAGTGTTCATTCATTTAAATCTGTAAAATTAATATGGCGAATACAATAAATTATTTCTGTAAAACATTACTCATTTGAATTTTTAATTGAAAAGGACTGTCAATCATATTAATTAATGTTTTGAATTTTATTTCAACATTTATTATCAGTTTATGCTATTTATTACCTTGTTACATTTTTAGTAACATTAGACTTTTTTTAACTCTGAAAAATGACATTCCGATTTTAGAATAAATTAAAATTTGTGGAATTTTTCTTCTGGCTTCTGAGCATATTTATTAAGAACTTATAATGTATGTCAACTGATCTATGTGCTTAAATTATTAATATTACCAAGAACATAGATGATTTATTTCTTCAATTGTATTATCTAACAGATTTCTTCACTAATGAATCCTGAGTTTACATTATTTGGTCTGAATATCCTCTGGGGTCAAAGGGATTAAATGTTCTCTCATATGGAATTATCTAAGATGAATTATCTATCCTAGTTAATGTTTCAGATGCTAATTTATGTGTTTAATATATCGTGATAGCGCTTTACCGAATAAAAAAAAAATACGCGAAATTTAATATCACCAAAAGTCTCAAGCGTAGCTTTAAAAATTAAAGTAACAAGCTTATTCATACACAAACAGTAGCTTTGAAATGGAATGAGTTTTAATTCCATATATATGCCTCTTTCGATATTTCCAAAGAATGAAGGAAAGAACCAATATCAAAAAGGAGCGGCACAAATACGAGAATTTTCAATCACATTGAGTGCCTTACCTCTTTAAAATAAGCAAGTCCTACTAGCATTGGATGTCTTGCAAAAGCAAATCATACGTATCAGAATATTTATTTAAATTATGAATTTATGATAAGCACGTTATCATCTTCATAAGGAAAATACTACATTTTTGAATACGTAATCCGTTTGCTTCAAACCTATGCACAATTCATGTATCTTAAATTTATTAGAGGGCATTCTTGTGAGGATATAAAGTGGTAAAGGAAGCTAGTTAAAAATGAAATACAGTCATGCTGCATCTTCAAAAACGTACTCTTCAGCACGTTTCTAATTCAGCTCATTGAATAATATAATCGAACACTAGACTTCAACAGAACTTCGCTACCTCTGCTAGGGTTAACTATTTTTATCTCTATCGATCTTAGCTATTCCGGGTTAATGTTTAGTTGATTGAGAGAAAATTTTGTTCCTCGTCTGTTCGGGTGCTGAAAGATTCACATCAGTAAAAGTTTCGAGATTTAATTTTAGAATGAATGGATGAAAGAATTTCCAGACTAATTGACTGATCATTGATTTAAATTTAACATTCAGCCATTTTTTTCAGTTCATTCTGCTTTTAATACTCGTACATTTTTAATGTATATAATGAAATATTACTATATATTATATTTATTTTGAGTAAAATGGCTTAAGAAATGGAACAGAACAACTCTTTTGAAATAGAAAATAGAACAACTCTTTCAGGTATTAAAATTTCACAATTATTTTCTCACATACAAAACATAAAAAAATATGGCTCCTTTAAAAATAATTTATTTAATTAATTTATGAATAAATTATACTTAGAATTAGATTATTATGAATTAATTTAAATTTTAATTAATTATGAATAAATTAATTTATTAATAAATTTTAACTAATTATGAATAAATTAATTTATTAATAAATTTTAATTAATTTTGAATAAATTAATTTATTAATAAATTTTAATTAATTATGTTTTCTAATTGCTACAATTTTGTTTTAACAACGATGGCTATTTTTAAAATGTATTCCAAAATTCTTTGTAATGTTTTTTGAATTATTTCTTCAGTTTCAATCGCAAATTTTACGCGTTGTACTATCATGAGTTTCTGAATTACAATTATCAAACATTACAGAAAAATAATCTGAAAAACGAATAAAAATAAAATGATATTTCATATCATTGTCTTTCTTTTATGCTCATTCCCATTTTTTTAAATGTTCTTCCACGTTTTTTTTTTTCTTCTTAGGCACATCTATGTAATGATTTTTCCTACATCCGTTTATTTCAGGAAAGGTGTTTTATAAGTGTGGTCATTTATAACGTAATTTATATCCATACAATAACAAAGGCTTTTACAGTTTGTTTGATTTAGTACTAAAATATCGTTTTAGTATTCTATAGTTGTTACAATATAATACATTAGTAGTTTTTTTTTTTTAAATTGACTATACATTTCATAAAGTACAAGCTTGTTCACAAACTATTCACTTAAAAGGATGTTATATTTTGCACCCTGTCATTATCTAGTTTTAGATATGTATGAAATTAATATCGACTACCCATTTTTTACTCTAGACATTTAAACTGGTAAAGAGCCAAATGGCTCTAGTTACTGAACAAAGAATGATGAAGGTGATTCTTATAAGATCGTGTAATTTTTAAGCTAATTTAAAACATTGTTTGGATAAAAGTCTTCCTTAAATGGTATTTTAATGAAATTTATTAAATGTAATTCGTTCGCAACAATTAACTTGAGACACAATAATTCGTTGGAAAAACGATTTTAAATTTCCATAGGGTTAATATTTTGATTGCAAGATAAAATTCACATAATCAGATTTTGTTATATCACATTTTTACAAAGCTGATGATATAGTTATTGAAAGTTCAATATTTAAGCAAATAATCCTTAAATAATTAAATAACTTATTGAAGCTTGAAATTTAAAGTGAAGATACTTATATGCATGCAAAAGAAACGTTTTGTGGATTTTTTTTTTGTGTGTGTGATAAAGAGAGAGAGAGTGAGAGAGAGAAGAAAAATAAATATTTTGCTGTAAACTCTTAACAAAAATCCTCACCTCTCTTATTCGTTATAATTTAAGTTTGATACTCAATTATAGATGATTAGATAATTGGTATGATAATGCTACGCTAGAAAAAATATTTAAAAAACAGTTTGTACTCGATTCTTTTGATGTTATATTTCAATTAGTGACATAGACAGAAAATAGAAAAATAAAGGATTAATGACATATATAATCCAGACACGTATTCGTCTTTCGTGGTTAAATCATAATTCATTTTACAAACTGACCTTCAGTAAGAGAGAAAAACAAGCCTCGAGGTAATTTAAAATAAAAGAATGTACAATGGAATATGAAAGCTGCTATAACGTTATCAGTAGTCTAGACGAAATGCTTCTTGTGAAAAATGAATTGCTTAAAATAGATTTTTAAGTGCACATGTATGCACATTGTATACTTGTAAATGGTTATGGAAATTAAGATCAAAAAAGTTCCTCAGTGTACTATCTTGCGTGCTGAACTTTTGTCTTAAAAATATTTTCAAAAACATTGAAAAATTGTTGAACATTGATTGTCTTTGTTGACATTGAAAAATTGTTATAACTCTTTTTTTTCAATTATTCTTTTTTATTTCTCTGGTAAAAATTTGAACTAAAAGTGAAATTATCTAATATATATATATATATATATATATAATATTATATATATAATATAAGTACAAGAAAACTAAGCTTATTTGTTTTGTAAAACTGATGCATTGAACTATTTCTAAATATAAGCTGATCCATTTTTGAACATTTTTTTTTCCACATTTTGAAATTTTTTATGTTTGCCAGTTTCAAATGTTGCTAAAATCTGATCTCTTATTATGGCGACGACTTCACAAGCAAAAGTGCAAAGTAGCCACTTTCTAAAATAAAACCATTCATTTTCATAAAAAGAATTATCATTTCATATTTAGAATTAATTATTTTTCATTAACTTGATATATATAAGTTAAAGAGATAAAAACGTGCTATATTTGGCGATTTATGACCCTCCGTGATGCTGATGGAAAAGAGCTCACGTTTTTTTTTTTTTTTAACGATACTATTTTTTTTTTAACGATACTATTTTTTTTTAACGATACTAACCAGAAGATTTGTACATAAGCCGACTACCGTAATTTAAGTTAGGAAAAGTTCCAAAAATTCTCGGCTTATATACGAATTATACGATATGTTATGATATGTATTACATGACTCAAAAACAAAGAATTTAACGATTAGTTGGTGATGTTAAATTGAATACTTTCGGCTGTCTATTTCTTATCAGCGTTAAAGACAACCAGCCACAATCAATTCGCCTGATAATTTTAAATCACGGTTATGTTATGAGGTCATGATTTGAGATAGTTCCTCCCATCTTAGATAAATGACTAGTTTATGATTATTATACCTATTTGTTAAGCTAAATAATGATTAATAATATAAAATTTAATTAAATTGAAAATTTTAAGTTTATCAGAGCAAAGATTTCGCCAATCTATACTGGCTTTTTGGCTGAACTAAGCAAGTGACCAGCAATATTAATCAAGCGTTAATTATTTAATTTGAAAATAGGGTAATGGAATTCAAGAAAATTGTGAAACATAAAAATTTGGCTCAAATAACCAAATGAGCAAGTTATTAGACTAACGTGTATGTTTATAAATAGAAAATTTTCATTAATTCACGTCTCCTAAATAAATTCAGATTAAGAAACTTATGTAAGTGAAGGGTACAAAAGAAATGTAAACGAAGTCTACAAAAAACAATATTTTCATTCGAGCAATGACTTCTTGAAGCAACTTGATCCATAACTGTTTGAAATTCTTATATTTTCAAGTTATCTTATCTAAGTATAGATAATTTTTTCATATGCCTTGAAGCATATGAAGAAAGACGACAATGTGAAATGGTCGCTTTATTTTTTTTTTCTGGGTTATTCAGGCTCTACCATTATTAAATTTGACTAGGCTGAAGCCATGGGGTCCATAGATATTGGGTGCTACTCATTTAATACTTTATTCAGTGTTATCTTATTATAAATTTTGAACAAAAATTATAAATATGACTCTGAATAACAGAAATTTAAGTGTCCCTTTACGTAATAGTATATTCTTGAAAAAAGTTCTTTTATAAAATTGGAATCAATTTTTACATTAAATAAAAAATTATAAAATATTTTAAATGTAAATGTTGTTTATAAGTAAATACTAATAGTTTTAGAAAATACTTTTATTGCTGTTATGCTTAGCAAATAATAATACGTGATATATAACGAATTGATCCCGGAACAGCTTTTGGATCAAACGCAAAAACATTTAATGTTTTGTTTATTTTTTGAAACCCAATACCATATTCTTTGAGATAAAATATCTAAAAAGCAATACAAAACAGTATATGCAGCTGTTTTTTTAAATAAAAAAATCCACAATTTTTGGCCTGTCCATTATAAAGGACGTTGGGTCATAGTCCAGTAAAAACATATTTTACTGATTAAATATACAACATAATTTAATTATTTACGCATCTAAAATTGTATGTTAACTATTTTTAATTAAAAATTATGTAAAAGTATAATAAAACGAAATTCAAACTGCTGACATACTTTAATAGTTGCTTTCTTCTTGTCCGCCATTTTTAAATGCTTGGGGAACAAGGATCCGCTAAATATTTTCAAGTTTTGCTAAATAGATAACAGTACTGGACTGTCCAATATAATGGAATGCCTAATCTTAGGATAAAAAACTGTACATTCTTTCCCTACATGTAAAATAAAAATGTCCAGTAGAATGGACATTGGGTCTCAAGATGTTAAATATTACCTTAAATTATAATATAGAACTACATTTATACATATTTACCTAATGGAAATCCATAAAATCTAGGGAATTTCTAATTTGCATATTTTTACATAATTCCTGTTATGATATTACCGGTAATGAAATACTATATTTATTGCAAAGTGGCTAGATGCCAAATTATCATCCTTGGAATTCTTTACCTAATTTTATCAAAAATTAGTCTTTTCTGATGATAATTACGCTATTTTTTTTATCCAATATAACTTGGTTGTGCAAGTAAAGTGTTGTTTAATGATAGAAAATTCAATATAAACCAGATTACCTCTGCATCTGCTGCTTTGATGACTGCGATTAAGTCTAGAAGTAGCGTAACTGCTTTAATCATTCTGGGTTAACTGCCCACGTAACCTTACCTAACCTAACCAATCACTGAAGGCCATTGAGCAGCGAAATTACCTTTTTCCAGACGATTACTGAAACTTTCGGAATATTTAAAGTGTTCTTCTCTCCTTTAATGAGCTGCGCATGCGTAGGACGCAGTAGCTAGAATTCTTCAATATTGGAAAGATGCAGCTTACGATAAACTAAGCCGAGATTTTAGTTTTCTTTCTTTTTTTATGTGTGACATCAAATTCAGATGAAACCAAGAAAAAGCGTTTACCAATATTTGATGAAACGATGCCAAAGAAAGAACATCAAAACATGGTAAACCGATAGCGATATCGAATTGTTCTTTTATCTGAATTTTTTCAGAACAAACGAGCAGTAATATATCACGTATGAGCTTATTTTGTATTCTTTTCTTTTTTTAAAAAAAATAACTAATTTAGGTTCTTTACTGATGTTATTCATGAACTTCGGTAAAATTACCTACATCCATTAAGATATTTCAGAATCCTAGTCTTAATATAAACAACATTATTTCAGTCGTAAAATATTTTGGATGATATAAATGTTTTTAAGCAATGAGACAAATATTATGTGAGATTAATTTAATTGTGATTTCTCAGTGAAAAAATAAATAAATGTTAATTGGCGTGAACTTTAAACTGATATAAATAATTTTAATTATATGTGCATTTAAAGATTTAAGTTTAAAGAAATCTAAAAAGATTTAGGTTAAAATAATTGCTTATACATGGCTTTATTGATTTATATAAATATCACAGTGATTGTGTATATTATTATTTTCTCCCATTACATTTATTGGCCCAACCATAATTTATGTAGGAAAAAATAATTTGTGCTTTATTTTTTGGGACTAATTAATTTTTTTTTTGTTCTGAAACAAATGCTGAAGTGATGAAGACTTCAGACTTTGATTTTATGTTTCTTAACTTAAAGGGATCTTAGCACTTTTAAACGTCAGAATTTTTAGATGTTTTGAAAAAAAAATGTACATTAGAGTCCCTTCTATTCCGAATGTTTTGATGCCAAATGCTTAACGATACTATCAAAACTTTCAGAGTTATCGAGAAAAAACTAAACCTTGTTTAGCTGACGTGTACGATTTCTCAGAACTACTTATTACATTAATTTGCAATTTCATACACATGTTCAAAATAAGTTTCATTTTATAATTTGTGTGCATCACACACACATATGCACAATTTTGTGACAAACAATAAACAGGAAGTTTTTTAAATGAATTTTAATTTGATTTTATTTTTTAAAAAAACCATAAATTTCTAAAAATTGTATTAATTTTTTTTCTGTACAATTTTTAAAAGGTATATATTTACCATAAAATGATCATACACCGTAATATAATTACCTCATTTTCATTTAATTGATATTTAAGATTTCTCTCATTTCCAGAAGAGGTTTTTGATTTCCAATTTGAACTGATTCAAAGGTCAACTTGAACCAGTTATAATACTCATATCCTCTGCATGAACTGGAATTGAGATCTGATAACTTAGAAGGGTTTTAGAATGTATTGTTTTCTATTGTTGTTGTGTGGTTTTTACCCTTACATAATTCATCCCAAGTTCGACAATTCTACGAGACCAAAAAATTTCAAGAACGGGAAGAGGTAAAGTAATTTTATCTTCTGTCAAGCGCCGTGATATATTATTACTTTCAACCATTTCCTAAGGTTCCTACCATAATTAGTAAGTTTTCCAAAATTTGCTGATTCTGACGTGTCGTTGTCGTCTCATATTTGTTCGAGCTTACTATAAATAAGATTACGTTCCATAATCTACGATACAATTCAATATCTTTCGATAAAGGTATGACTACTCGTAAGCTTCTGAAATGTTTTCCTAAGAAGTAATCGATAATGAGGATTTAATGAGACATGTAAATCAAACAGATAAATGTCTTTTTGTTGTTTAATATGCATTAGGAGTAGAATAATCGATTTATAACATAAATAAAATAAATAAGCCGTAAGTAATTAGGTAAAATAAATCATTTTGAGAATCAGGTAGTCACGCCCATATTAGGTATTCATAGCTTGGATTGCATCCATCGAGTTAATGCAGAAGATATGTCTCATAACCAACATAAAGTGATTTTTGCTCTTGGTCGAATTCTTCGTTCCATAAAAGAAATATTCGTGACGGGATGCCAAATTAGAACTGTCATTTTGTTCCGCGGATGTATGATTTATATTTGTTAAATCGATTTTACAATACGGAGAAAAACCCTATCAGTACATTGTAATTTATTTACTCACAGAATTATATTCACATTCATTTGTAATGCATAAATATCACTTGGAATTGTATGCACATTGCATACTTATATCGGTGCGAAATACAAATATCAAAAAAAATGTCGTTCCTTAACACAAGGAGATGAGGTCGGTATCTTTTGTGGAAATGGGTTCCTCCCTTCAGGCAATTGCTCTCCTATTCTAAAACTCAAACTTTATTAATAACTTTGAAAAAAAAAATGCCCGTCTACCTTTCACCTTCTGGCAAAAAGCCATTAAAAGAGACTCCAATTCCGAATTGGTTCCTTCTCTGTGAAATGCGCTTTCTGTCTTCCCGAACTCTTTTCTTGAAAATGGGGAATTTTATTCAAGACATTCTGAGAGAAAATGAGTATTTGCTGTTTCGCATGATGCTTATTTCTTCTCTTTTTTTTTTTTACTTCAAAAAAATTTCTTTTTATATATATATATATATATTCTTTTTATGGCAGATTGTTTTGTCTTTTCTTACAGTGCCTGATATTTAAGATACAAATACTTTTTTTTTTACCTTTATTGTACCTAAATAAGAAACATAATTTAGCATAAGCTAATTGGACACAAATTGTGATTTATATCATTAAATTCCAACAAATTTTGATTAATTATGCAAAAATGATTCTTTTTTTTTATTTTAAGAAGTAATTTCTCTTATTATGCTTATTTCTCCATATGTATTTTTTCCCATTTTCATTTTATATTTCTAGACAATTTTTAGTACTAAATTAATGTACGCTTCATTTGTGATTAAAATTGTTTATATTGTTTTTGATGTCCAAAGATTCTGAATTTCAGGTATTTGCATGTAGTTTAAAATTGATTTGGTTGACTTGACAATTTTTATCAATTTAAGAACAAATATTTTCATTTTCAAAAATAAAATATTACTTCCACATGAAAAAATTGTTGCTAAATATTGGGAAATCCATAATACTATGAAATAGAATCAAAAATGTGTTATATTTACATATTCAATCTAAATTATCGTTCAAATATATTACATACACACTATATTAAAGAACTGTTAATAGATAAAAGCTAATTTAATATAACCGTAAACATCAAAAGTGAGACTTGTTGATTCATATATTAGGGACTTATAAAATTTATTATTATTAAAGAACAAAAATATGTACAACTTCAAATCTATAAACTTGTTAAATATTTTTTAAAGAATGAATAAAAGTGTAAACTTTTTCATTAATTTCAAATATTGATTATTGGGAAAGAAAACAATTTATCCCGTTAAAAATCACTTTTATACTGTTTTATCAAAATGTTTCTCTTGGTTTTCAGCAGCAGGAAGTAACTTATAACCTGCTTCCCGCTAATGCGCCTCAAACGTTACTTCCTTTCATCATTTTATTTACATCTTAGTAATAGAGGTACATTTAAAAGTTATACACTTATATAGAAAAGTTATACACTTATATAGAAAAGTTATACACTTATATTTTATATTTTTTTTTCCTTGAAATTTTTATTCTTTTAACTTACTGTGTATAAAGCCATGAGTTTTTGAAACTTTTTCGATGCCAAATTGCGGAGTCGGCTATTATATGGATCCACAGTTCGCAATAAAACGGGGATACTTTTCCGATAGCCACTCGCAAGCGATAAATCGCCAAATGTAGCATCTTTTTAGATTCCTTTAGAATAGTTTATCTTATGATGAAAACTATTCTAAAGGAATTTTTTTTTTTGTGTTATATCCGAAAAATATGCCCTAGTTAGCTTCCTTCGTACTTGCGTCATATGTATTTATGAAGTGAAATAATTGAAGGATGATCATTATCTTAAATCTCTTTAGCATGGGCTGCAGTCTCGCATTTATATATAAATGATATTCGAATTCAAAACAAATGCTTGCTTGTTATTTATCAATTCTATGAGAAAAGAAACTTCTGGAATTATGGTTTATAAATAGGGCAAAAAGTATATTCATATCTAGGGATTAATACATTGACAGGATCTAAAAACACGCTAAATTAATTTTTGAGATCGAAAATTTATTTTCCTTGATAATTCAAATGATTTCTTTGTCTGATTACCTCAGATTATTCAGACTCTCTACCGATAAAATTTCTCGAAAATTCTTAAGAGATTTAAATGAATGGAAATAAACTTTTTATTAGTTAACAAGTTCTCTGGTTTGACTAACATGACGCTCTAATTGCTATTTTAACCACGTCCGTAAATACTCTAGATTAACTTGCCTGGGGTATCAATAAAAGTTGAATCGGTGAGCATACATAAATAATTTATTGCGAAAGACTCCCTTAAGTTCTTATTTATTTCAATTGCTTTCCAATAAACAATGCATCGAATACTAATAGAAAGTCTCTCATAATTATTCTTAAAGGTTTCCTCTGAATAATCAAGTAGTTTGCATTATAATTTGTTTCTTAAACTGAAAATCGATACACGCAGATTATAATAAGATATAGTTTCAGTGTTGGCAGTTTTTTTTCTTAAAGTTGAAGTTTTGTAATTATATTGATTCCATCTAATAAGTAAGTCCAGGATAGGAGTGCATATAGATAATTTTTCATTGTGATTTTATATTAAATATATATGAAGCACTAAGTAATACTAATAACTATAATACTATATGCTTATTGCGTTTGCATCACTTAATATAATAATAGCTAGTATATAGTATAGTATCATAGTATGAATTTTATTATCATGTTAAATGAATATATACATTTACCTAGCAATTATTTCCATAACAGTATCTTAGCAATAAAGAAATAGCAATAATTTTATACATGTCTATTATTTCAAGGAAAAAGCTTATAGTTGCTTTATAAATGCATAACTTATTTATAATAAACTAGCTCGAATATTCGTTCATTGCCCGGTTGAATTCTTAAAAAAAATCATGATGAATAAATTATCAGAAGCAAATATAGAGAGTGTACGCTTATGTGGGGGGGTTGCAATATTAACGCAGATATATGCATAGAGGAGCTGCAATCTTTCTAAATGGGGTACATAAAGGCGATAAAAATAATTATGTGTGTAATTATCATAATAATTATGTATATATATGAAATCCCTTTATTGATATTTTTCCCAGTTCTTTTTCAAATCACTGAAACATTTCTGAGATCTTTGGATAGTTTGATTAAGAATGTGGATTTGTATCAGGATGGAACAAACCATCAATTAAGTATGTAGTTTTATATTAGAAACGTGCCTGAATCGAAAACCTAATTCACAGGTTACGTTATATTTTAGTCTATTTTAGAAAAAAAAATTAAGTTGTATTAAAAATCTCATTTAAAAAGGGCATTATTAGAGGAGGAAATTTTGGGGGAAACCATAGCATCTGCTAGAAAATTAAAAAAATAGTGAAATAATGGAGAATCTAAATGTATATATCTAAAAGTAAGTATCCTAAAAGTAAGTATTCTAAAAGTAAGTATTCTAAAAGTAAATAATCTAAAAGTAAAGAATCTAAAATTGTGTATACTTTAGATTATTATTTATATAAATCTAAAGTATACACATACACAAAACAATAATAAATCTGATAAAAAATATTTGGAGGTAATATGTTCATGTCTCATTCCATACATCAGCGATGCCTCCAAAAAACTGAGTGTTACGATCAACAATGTGAATATGTATGAAGGAAAGGCAGTCAAACAGTCTTTCGTAATTTATAAATTAGATAACATTAATATTATACCATTCGAATTTAGGTAATTTCCAGCTAAATTATCTGTTTTTGTTATCGGTATAAAAATTAATTATATTAGAATTCTTATATTATTTTTGAGAATTAAGGGGATCTTTTCAGAGTTCAAATGGGATATTTTAATGACGTTGAAGCAATTATTGCGTAAATGCTGTTCTTACTGTTACGAGTACTGTACTAGATTTTTAAAACAATGTTTATACCTCAATGTTATTTAATGATTGGGATAAATAAAGAACCCTTAGTAGAGCTATTCTGTATTTAATAAGGGAAAAGTTATGTTTTTTTTTAAGTCTTTCTAGCATAGGGAGAGAAATACTGTAAGTAAATTGTCCTCATAATCAAAAACTTTTATCCTTGAAAATTCATTTTGATAAACATTTTTTCCTGATAATAGAGGTTCAAAATTATCATTCTAAATTGAAGATTTTTTTAATATTTTAAAAATATAACTTCAAGTAGTTAGTTGAATATTTTTCGTTTTAGTGTATTTTTGGTCATCGATATTGGCTGGAACTGGCGATGTCATGTAATCATATTGCGCCAAAAATTTAATATGCTATGAACTTGTCTTCATAAGGCTTCCCTTTACGGCCCATTTTGATTTCGTGAAAGTAATGTTAATCCTGTGGAATTTCTATACTACTATCATCATATTTTTACTATTTTATCTATTTAAATGCAATAAAATGTATTCGAAAGAGCACAAAATAATGAAGGTTTCTGCGGAATTACAATATTCGTCTAATTTTCAAAAATATTTTTATCCCTATTTTAATGATTCTTTAGTAGGCCTTTTGGGTTTTAAGAAATGTTCTAAAATATTTTCGAAAATCCGGGAAAAATGTAATTCAACAGAAATCTTCATTATTTTTTATTCTTTCGGATGTACTTTTTTGCATTCATTGAGATAAAACAGTAAATATTTGTAGACTATAGTATAAATTCCATAGGATTAACATTGAGGACACGAAACCCAAATGGCCAGTAGACGGGAGCCTTAAGGCTTCCCTTTATGAAAATTATTATTTTAAAAATTTATTTTTAAATTTTTTTTACAGACTGGAAAATCCACAAAGGAATCATTAAAATAAAAATAAAAATACTTTTAATAGTCGATAATCGAAGAAGAAATGTGATTTCTTAGAAAACTTCATTAATTTTAGTTCTTTCTTATTCACTTATTTGAATGCAAAAGATTGCATCCGTTATATATATATATATATATATATATATATATTGCATTTTCTCCTTATTTTTGAAAAAAATTCAGATAATCTTTTTAAAGACCGGAAAAACCTCAAACGAATCATTAAAATAAAGGTAAAAATAAATAAAGGTTAAAATATTTTTAAAAATTGGAGGAAAACGTAATTTTATAGAAAGCTTCATTTTTTGTTCTATCTTTAGGGTGTACTTTTTTGCATTCAAATAGATTAAATAGAACTCCGCAGATCGAATTCTGATATGTTGTAGGTTGTGTTATTGCCAGATAGAGCATTTCATCATTCTGTAGCCACAATTAAAATGCTTAAACCAACTTAATGACTCTTAAATTTATTTATTTGTCCAGTTTCTCTTCACCTGTGAAAAGGAAATTACATTTATTTCATTATATTTTAATTATAATTCACGTAATCATTATTTACTGAGTTATACATTTTTACTAATGTACACAGAAAATAAATGTGCATCGCTGTAAAACAAACTTGACTTTTTCATTATCGTGTAATTCTCTGAATATAACTAGCATTAGTTATGCAGTTTCTAAAAGAAGCTGTGATATCTTTTTTTAATATGATTCAATCATGAGTGAACTGAATTTTTTTTATACATATTGTTAATAATTAGCCTACACTTAACTGAGGCAAGCAAGTACATAAGTTGTCATTGAAATTATTATTGTTTTTTTAACCTTGAAACTCCACCCGATAACTTCTAACGAATTTGCCCCGTAAAACTAACAAATTGTACAAAAATCTGTAAGACACTTTACACAAGTAAACTTACAGAACTTCAAAAAAGTGTTGGTTTTTCCAGGGATTAGGGAGGGGAAAAAAACAACTTCCCCGGTATAAGAAACAAAAGAAGCTCTTTTTTTTAAATGCAACAATCTTGAAAGAAAAGCTTCTCTCCCCCCTCCCCCCACTTTTCCAGAGGTTTTCTTTTTTTATAGTTTTATTTTATTACTTTGAGAACTAAGCTTGAAAACTCAAAAAGGAGGAGGGAGGGACGAGAGGTGTTGTTTCTACGATTCCGTTAAGGCCAAATAAAGTAAAATAAAAATTCCGAAGAGGAGGTGCTGCCTTGTCGAGTCAATAAAACAGTGGCGTGTCTGTGCGGATGCCAAAAGTAATTAGGTTCTTCGAACCTAGCCACGACACTGAGCTCTTTTCTGCCCCAGTGACTTCAGTCCAATTCAATTACATACAATTATGGCTCATTTAAAAGGCAGCGCTAGAAATAAAGGGGGATATCTCTTTCAAATTTATTTACACTTGACTTCCATTAAGAGCCAAGAAAAGACTTCCAGATTTATTCGTATTTTTGGAATCTTTCTTTTAATTAATTGATTTACTCGTTGGTAAAAAAAAAAAAAGATTTTTCCTTTTTTTAAAAAAATGAAACAAATGCAGAAGATATATTTCAGAGATTAAAGGGTTTTCTAAAGGATTTTTTTAACTATGTCGTGCTTTAGGAATCTATTTGATGTGCCGTTGGAATTGTGGTAAAAGTCAATATTTTTACAGTGAGTTAAGAATTTAATAAGACTTGGTGTTCTTGCGAATTAAATTCGAAAGAAATAATTATGAAATAATGTAATAACACGTAAAAAAACCATTTTTAAGTGAAACAAACGTGGAAGATATTCTTAGTGATTAAAGGGTTTACTATTGGATTTTTTAAAGATGCCGTACTTTAGAAATCAATCTGGTGCTTCTTTGGAAGTGTGGTGTAAATCAATGAGTGTATTTGTACCTAATTAAGATTTTAATAAGATTGGACGCTCTTACGAATAAAATTAGTAGTGAACATTTCTTGATGTTTCAAATGACATAGTGTGAATCTTCAAATTCCAAGTTTCGATGAACTCATTTGTAGTGTGAATGATGAACTCATTAGTGACCCAGAAATTGACGACGACATTGCTACTCAAACTAAAACCGGGTGCGTCGGATAGTGAAGCGTTTGCATTCTTAGACCTAGTACTAAAACGGATGGAGCGATAGTCCGAATGTGACTATCTGTAGCTATTCACCGTCAAGCAGATGCGAAATTTGGCTGAAAGGAAATGAGTAAAGTAATCTAAACTAATGACTTTGATTGATATGGTGAAGTAATGACATATTAATACAGTATGTAAATATATACTTGTAAGCATTATTGTTTCTGTAGTCATTAAAGTTATACATTAAAAGCAAATCTCTGTATTTTTCGAAAAAATAGCCTTTTTTCGCAAACTATCTAATTATCAGGACATTCAATTATCTTCATCTGGTCTGATCCAGATAACTGGAGCTCTACTGAAGTCTTACTTGAATAATTTGGAATTGAATTACCCAAGTTTGGATGACAAAATTCGAGCTATCCAAAAATTCGAATTGCAATCCTTTTGCCAAATTTGAAAAACTTGAAATCTGCCATCGAAGATTTAGAAAACAGGTTTTATTTTACAAAATACACGTATGATACAATATATGTGTTTATGTCATTCGATTACGCCAAATGCTTTTGCATTGCATCTCAACAAGTTACTGTATTAAAAAAAGAAGTATAAATATGTTCAAAAAGCATGTTTTTATACATGCATATGTACACTTCTTTGCAATATTTTAACCTTTGCGAATGATCCCAGGCTTTGAAGTTGTGAAGAAATAGTATCTTCTTCATATAAGACTGACCTTGAAAAAACTGACAAAGGTCATGTGTGTGTATCATTGCTTCTGTTGATCTAGGAAGGAACTTAATTATCCTAAAGGAAATGTTCTAATAATTCGAATTATCCAAAATTGGAATACGAGTTATCCACAGTTTTTCTCCATTGCTTGATTCAGGAATGGGAAAAAAATTCAATTTATCCAAAAATTCGAATTATAAAAGTTCGAATTGTAATAGCTCGATTGTATATACTACACGTTTTTTTCTCTCGATATTTTAGAAGAATAAGTAATAAATATATTTCGCTGCATTTAATTTTTGCTTGTCATTATCAGCGTAAAATGAAATTAACTGTAAACTAGAGAACTCGTAACAAAACCTGGATGACTTAAGCCATGCAAAGATGAATTTTAATGCAGTCAGACATTTCCTTGTAAATTGTATTGAAGGTCTGCAGCCGATTTCAGGTGAGGAAGGAGACTTTATTAGATGTCTTTGTTGCGCCGCTGCGTCAGGGCTTCTGGGCCCGCAACCAACGAAATGGAGCATGATTTCACGATTCAACAGTTTCATTCATTCGAGCTCACCGGATGAAATTAAGGGGAAGGCGAACCTGCTGAATCGGCGCTGCCCATTTAAATGGACCCGGTCGGCGCTTTAACTTGCTTCGGTGCTACTACCTTAGGAGAAAGGGGGTAGGGGGTAGAAAGATTGTGAAGGAAGTCGATTATGGGCGGTTGGGCCTAGATTGCTGCAGGAAATCAACGAAAAAAACTCGCAAAGAACTTGTGCATTATTGAATAAGAATAATCTTAAGGCCACATTTAAAAGTTTGAAAAACAGAACAATTCTGTAATATTGTATAGCATGCGCAAAACTTTAAAGCTGACTAGTTTCTGTTACGTTAGTAACATTTGAAATAAGTCAAAAGTTATAATCATCTGAAATTATGTCCTTAAATATAACTATTTACTTTTCCTTTGATTATGAGAGAAAAAAAATAATCTTTTTCTAATATTTAATGTATGATAACAGTAATCATAATTTCTTTTTTTTTAAAGAAATATTCAATAGATTTTATTTGTTTTGTAGAAATACTATGACAGATATTTGAAGGAGGCATTTGCAATGTATTCCGGTAAGCACATTCTTTGATAGATTGCACAACTGTTAGAATTCGTAAATCGAAACACTAAAATATATGACAGCATCACTTCCATCAGAGGGTCAATGAAAACTATAATTTGCTTAAATTTTATAAAATATATTTGCTACTTTAATTACTTTTTCTGTGCTTGAACTTAAGTTGAACTTTTGATTTTGTAATAAGAATAACATTTAAATGACAGACGAGGTAGGTAATAGAATTCCGTCTCATACCTTAAGATAACAGAGTGGATATATTACAATAACTTTTAAATGACAGACGAGGTAGGTAATAGAATTCCGTCTCATACCTTAAGATAACAGAGTGGATATATAACATTATATTGGATATTTTTAAAAACGTTGAATCATATATTTACCTTTTGCCTCAAATTTAACAATTAACTATATTTGAATCATAGATGAAAATGTGATAAAAATTCAGATTTTGTTATAATGGTTATTTATAATGATAATGATATTATTATTCTTCAAAAAATATGACATATTGTATTTGTTTTATGAAAATGCTAAGGCTTGAGTAGGACCAATTATGATAAAGTAGTTAACAGCTTTTTAATGAAATTTTGAAATCATAAGTAAGAATTTAATCAAATGGAGAAGTATTAAATTGCTTTTTAAATAATTGATATATTAAAGAAAATCAAGTCATTATTGTAATAAATTTATGTTGGGAATAATTTTAATTTTTTAAAATACATTATATCTTATATTTGTTTTGTGAAAATACTACGACTTTTATGGAATCAGTAACGGTAGAGTAGTTGATATATTTGCTCTAGTTTAAAAAGTACAAGTAAAAATTAAATCCTCTATCAAACTCCATTATTAAATACAAATGTAAAAGTTGATTTAATACAAATACACCTTAAAAGGTTTTAAAATAATGAATACACTAATAAGATATCATGAGAGACAAATAGAAAGTCGTTGCAAATATTTTAAAATGTTTAATTATACAAATATCTCTAGAAGATATCGTTAATTTTGAAAATAGATCTTTAAGACAAAGAAGAATCCACAACCGGTAATCCTATTTGTGCTAACAAGTTCTACAGCAAAGATTGCGATAAATTTGTGCCAAGATTGCGGCTCCAGCGTTTCGGAAACTGCAGTTTTCGTGAAGTTTCGCGTAGTGCCGTAACTACTATATGTACTTTACTGCATATGAGTGATATTTCACGTAATAAGATAAACAATAGTATTACGTATTTGGAATCTAATCCGTCAGCAATACGTTCCATATGAAACCCTATTAATATTGTAACTTTTTTTAACATCTTATTCTTTTTATTCCTTTTAATTACGAAGTTTGTATATTCTAAATATACGTCTATATATATATATAATATAATGTGGATTTGTTCGATGTTATTTACTTTATAATTGCATTTTTCCATCACAGTTACCAAATCATGACACGGACAATGCTTCATGTTACAGTCGATTCACTACATCATGTAGTCTTTGAAGCACTTCCTGGCACCATCACTACTTCGTAGAACGCAGTCACCACTTCCTGTAATCATTCATTAGTGAAATATAATGCAAAAGCATTGAATGATTAGAATATAAACTTTATTTACAAGGTAGTTGAAAATATTTTAAAGCTAACTGAATAATAAAATAAAATTAGAAATTTATAGGATATAGGAATATATATTCTGAAAATATTAATGTATTGGAGCCTATATAAGACTATAGCTAATGGAATAAATTGAAAGAAATAGTCTAGTATATTCTTAATGCACGAGTAACTTACAAGGAAAAATTACCTTGGTTACTTGAAAAAATTACCTTGATTAAAAATAACCAAGGTGTGACAACCAGACGTGTAAACTGTAGGGCACTGAGGACCATTAATGACTGACGCCGACATCGTTTACGACACCTGCTCCAGAGGGGTTGAACTGACTACCGACGACACATTGACCATCCTCGTGAATTGGCAATGCATCATTAAACTGTGTGTGACAACTGTGCAAATGTTTATTGCATTTGGGCCTCCGCAGCAGCAGTGAAAATGCTCAACACCTAATTCTAGTAACCATGTTTCAAGTAAGCTTTGGAAGAAACGTTGAGCATTTTCACTGCAATAAATTGATTTGTCCCCAGAAATTTAGAAACTGGTTGCCTTTTTTTCGGTGAGTCTCATTTTGTACTGAATCTTTTCGATGGGCATCGGCGTATTAATCAGACTAGATTAGAAAACAAACTGCCAAAAGATTCATTGCTAGCAGCCAATACGGTGAAGGAGGAAATATGATGATCTATGGCATGTTACTTGGTGTGTTTTGGGTTCGTTGATCCCAACGGAAACTGTCCTTATTGGCTGTGCCTATGTGTCCATCATTGCTGATCAGGTAATTCCTACATAGCAAATCTGTATCTTGCGAATGATGGCATTTTTCAACAAGACTATGCCATACGCTAAGTGGGAAAATATTCCGTGTTTCACATCTAGATTAGCATATTAGACAGCACAATTCTCTGGCATTCATGCCCAGCAACTTGATGTTCTTCTGTTTTCATGGTTACAGATTCCTGTCGCCATCTTCTAGTCACTCATGGTGCCCATGTCCTTCCTCCAACTACTGTTTGGGCTGCGAAAGGAGCCTAATTAGGATATTAAATAAGTGGGACTCCACTCTGTATATATATATAAACTGCTGTTTGTAGAAAATGCAACACCATGAAGGAATCATCAGAATCAAATGAAATTCGCAGCAAATGTCAATTATAGGATATTATGCAAATTAATAAAGTTTCAGAGCCATCGCGCGTGCGCGGCGCGCGCAGCGCCCTCTGAATTGATGCTGAAAGCGTATAAATAAAGTGCTGTAGCGGGACGTTGAAAAAAGTCTATGATTATTTGTTAGTGGCAAACGTTTAGTGAGACCTGAGTATGCCTCCACGACGGAAGAATAAGAAATTCAAGCAACTTACGGAGTTTGAACGAGGGAGGATAATCGGCCTTCGAGAAGGAGGATTTTCCTATCGCGCAATAGCAGCTCGTATGCAGCGGAACAGTTCCACAGTGATGCGAGTTTGGAAGCAGTGGACCGACGAGCACCGAACAACTCGAAAAACAGGCACTGGACGACAGAAGGTGACGTCAGAGCGCGATGATCGACACCTGCTCCGCATGGCGGTGAATGATCGCACAGCTTCCTCCAGGCAGCTGGCAGCACGTTGGTCTACTGCTACAGGTGTACAATTGTCGGCTTCGTCAATTCGTCGTCGTCTGCTGCGCCGTGGATTGCGTGCAAGGGTGCCTTTATACAGGATTCCCCTCACGGCGAATCATCGACGGCTGCGTCGGCAGTGGGCTCTTGAGCACAGAGACAGGCGAGCTGATTGGCACCAAGTTGTCTTTTCAGATGAATCACGCTTCAATTTGTGGACCCATGATGGCCGTGTTCGTGTTAGACGTTATGCCGGTCAACGCTGCCTTCCTGAGTGTATTATTGAACGACATAGTGGTCGAACACCCGGAGTTATGGTCTGGGGTGCGATTTCGTATCATGGACGATCCAATTTGATACGAATTGAGGGTAATCTCAATAGCAACAGGTACGTCCGTGAAGTGCTACAGCCCGAAGTCGTTCCTTTCCTTCAAGGCATCCCTGGAGCTATCTTTCAGCAGGATAATGCACGCCCACATGTTGCGCGGACTGTTCGAGACTTCTGTTCAGCACAACGCATGCAACTTCTTCCTTGGCCTGCTTATTCACCGGATATGTCGCCTATTGAGCACGTGTGGGATATGGTTGGTCGGCGTCTCGCTCGTGATCCGCGTCCTGCAGTTTCCAAAGACGAACTTTGGTTGCGCATACAAGCGATATGGAATTCTCTTCCTCAAGCAGATATTCAACATCTGTTTGACTCCATGCCACGTCGTATAGCAGCACTTATTGCAGCGCATGGTGGCTGCACCAAATACTGATTTCGGACGCTTAATTTGTTTCTTTTGTTTTGAAAATTTCATCATTTATTTGTATCAGTACAAGTCGTTTCTGCATTAAATTTCATTTGATTCTGATGATTCTTTCATGGTGTTGCATTTTCTACAAACAGCAGTATATATACTCTATATATATAAATCTAAGTTATTAGTAGTATCAATAGCAATGTAAATAAACGTAGATAAATATATTTGAGGAAATAAATTAATTCCATTTTTCAAAAATAAAGTGAAACATTAATGCATATTTTTTGCTTCACCTATACCTAACATAATAATGAATTTTTTTCATGCATCAGATTTTCTCCTAGAAGTAGAATGTCAAACAAAGGGAAGCTATTAAATAATTGTTAATATATGCTTTTAGAATGTACCATGTATCATTAAGAATGTACCATTTAGAATGTACCATGTATATTTAACTCCGATCATGCGATGATCATAATAGATAATATGTAATTCTCTGAAAGTAAACCTAATCAAAAGTAAATATTAAATGGAGTTCTTAATAAACTGACTGTAAAAATTTAAATTATTGAACCAAAAACAAATATGTTTCAGTTATGTGTTACAAAACAATGAAACACGTAGCGAAAATAATTTTTTGGTAAATATGGAGCGATTAGAAAAAAATATTTATAAATCAAAGTGTCCTTTTTAGTTACCATTCTTTTTCTTTCTTTTTTTTTTTTTTTTATGTCTGCGATAATTAAATCACATAACTGAAAAGTTGCATTAAAATATTTACTTTTTTAACTACAATATGGAGTCTAAATTCTGTAAAAATTTCACTTATACTGAAGTAAAATATTACTTAGACCTTTGGTATTTATAAAAAAAGAAATTATTAAAAAAGGAAATTCATACGTTTTAAAACATATGCTTTTTGATATGTTTTCTTTATTTTTAGTAGAAACTCAAATGAATTTTCCCTTCTTTGTTTGAATCTAACATTTACTAATGAATAATATTTTTTATTCTTACTAAATGTCGTTGTTAATATTTGTCGTTTTTATATTCTAGAAAATATGCTTTTAATGAAAATAATTTTTCATGTCCAATAATTTTCTAGAAATATGTGCTTACATTATTTCTCGTTTCCAGTCATAAAAAAGTGTCTAGTAAATTATAAAATTGCGAAAAAAAATTTTTTTTGCTTTAAATTTTCCTTTTGTCTTAAGCTAGGTTCTTTAAAAACATATGTATTTTATTCAAGTTTTTAATATAACAATTTTGCAAACTTATATAATATATAAGGATATTTTTTTTACTTTTACGTATTTCATGGTTAAAATATAAAGAAATACCAAATTTTCAAAGAAATATTTTAATATTAAAGGCTCAAAATATTTTTTATATAATATTTGAGTTTAATGGCAAACTTTCTGTAAATATATACTATCTTATGGAATAATTTTTGCATTCATTTTTTCAGTATATACTAATTTTGTAAAAAGTTAATATGTCAGAATTACAAATCATACTTGAATACTCATATTTAAAGAATTTTATCTGAAAAGTATATCTAAAGAAGAAAATTTTCAACAAATGTTTTTAATTACTACAATTGATATAATTGAAAAGTATTAAAAATTATTTTATTTTTAAGTGTAATTTCATTAAATATTTTACAGAAATTCAAATTGAAATCAAAATGAGAAAGTAATAAGAATCATTCTTCTTAAAAGTACATAAATCTTTCAGTTTTAATTATTCAAAAAATAATTTTTTTTTAATATATTGATTTGAATTGATCGGCATGAATTAAGAAAGGCCTAGTATTTGTTCTTTTTCTTAATGAGAATAGCAAGATAATTTACTTTATTATTTTTCACTTTTTTTTTCTCGTTCACTTTCATATAGGAGAACTCTTGGTTTATATTGTAGATAGTCTAACATGTTGATTTTTTGTGTGCATGTGTACGGATTTTAACATTATTTTATATTCTTCCGCTATATGTTTTACATATTTTATAAATTTAAATATTCAGAGAATGCTAATGTATACAGGATTATCTTTTCTAGAAATGAGGACATATGTTTAGTTATTAAAGAATGAAAAATTTAATTTAAGGAGTTTTTGTAGTGTTTTTCATAAGATTATATATTCATTAATTTTGTACTATTAATCACAAACGATTTTTCTTCCTTTTCATTCAAATCCTTCTTCGTGTTTCAATCACAAAAACAAATATTTGATGACAACTGAATTTGTCTTGCAAAATTTTTAAAATGTAAGTAATTAGCTATTAGTAGAATAAACTTGGCTCATTACTTGTATTATTTCTCAGCCAATGTTTTTTCGCGTCTCTTATTTTACAAATAAAAATTGATTTTCTATGAAAATTTTCAATGATTATCTCATACATTTATGCACATCAATAACTTTTGTTCTTCCACATGTAACAAATAATATTTATAAATGAGAAAATTGTACATTTTTAATTTAACTAGTAAACTGATAATATCCTGCAGGGAAAAATAATTTAGATTTAAAAAAATAATAAATAATGCTCTTTAATTTACTTGTCTAAGAATTTTTGATGGGACATGATTGGATCTTTCGGGAGTCATTTCCTTCGTGTTCGTCGTATACAGATCGATCAAAAACTAACCAAACTAATTACGTGTCTTTGAGATTTAATTAAATACTGAAGCTATATAAATGACATTTCAGACTTACGATCCTTATGCTCAATTTATTATGTGTACATTTTAATACTTGGATATGGATATTTTGTATGTGCTAGGTAGGATATTGACTCTTTCAAAATCAATAACACGGGTAGAAACTTAGAAAACCAGATTTATGTATTCACACTAAGGTTGAGGCATTATAGGGTAAAATAACAGTATTACGTGTTTGGAACCTAATCCGTCAGTAATGCGATCCATAAAAACCGTATGTATTATATCTTAACTACTTACTCTTTTATTCCTTATAGTTCCAAACTTCGTACATAATATAAATGTACATCATGTTTTACTATTGTGAAATTTGCTCGTTATATATTGTGCATCTATCACCTTACGATCAATGCTCCATGTAACAATCCGTTGCTGATGTAATCTTCGAGCTTCATACGATCGCTACTTATTGTTCCGCCTGATCTGTCATTCATTAATGAAATATACAATTCAAATTGTGAATGATTGGAATGTAAAATAAATTTACTAGGTAGATGAATTTATTCTAAGGTGATAGGATAATGAAATTTAATTTTAAAAGCTACAGAGTATAGCAACATATATTCTAAGAAAGTAATACGATATTGGAACTTATTATCAGGCTGGGACTACAATGAAAAATATTATGCCAAAACCCATGTTTGACACACCCCTGATTCGTACATTAAAGGAGTATTTAATTATATATAACAATAAATGTGTACATAATTGTTGATTATTCTTCTCTCTGTGTATATATTTATATATATATATATAATCAGTTTGAAATTGTTATACTTTAGGAATGGACAAGTAAAACTCTTAGTTGAAGTAAGTTCTGATCCCATAAAATATGATTTTTATCATTATTAGAACTTTTGACTGAGTAAATTCACAGTTAAATGTGCCTGCCATTTAATTAAAATATTTGGTACAATTTGTTACTGAGAATCACTACTTGAGGAAATTCGTGAGGTCAAAAGAAGTTTCACTGTTGACTAAAATTATTTCACTAAATTTCTGCTAACACGGCTGATGAAAATCATCTAGGTCTCTGTCTGTGGTCGAATTTACAGATTTATTGCCAGTAATCTTCGTGAAACTTCTAATGAAGTGTTAATTGAAACAAACCAATCAATAGATTATTATATTTGGAGTGACACAAGGTTATTGGCGAGCAACTATCGTAATTCTGAACCTTACAATGTGACAAACATTACGAATATCTGGTCTGTTCACTTATCTAGTATGTAAGACATTGTCTTCGACTAATTTTCTGCACAACTCTGCTCCATGCGCGGGTCAATATCATCTTAATCAGAACCAATAACAGTAAACAATGTTGACTATGAGCTCACGATGATACCACAAGCTGTATGAATTTCATTTGTAAATAAATATATTATGAAAAGTATGAAAAAAATTACAGAATTATGAAAGAGCTAGTTGCATTAGAGTCTGTGAAATTTTGCAAACTCTGCCATGTGGATCAAAGCCTATGCAGGTGTTCATGTGTCGATTAATTGAATCTGTCAAGTAATACCACAAGTTTGTTGAATAAATTCTTAAATTTTCCTATCCATAGATCACAGATTACCTGTGGACATGAGAGATTGAATGCTATATAATACGGGTTTTAGTCACTTATTTATGCTCGATTCTTCTTGAAATAGTCGAACTCTAAACATACAGAATAAAATGAACGAAAATAATTATAGAGTGGAGAATAAAGACTTGTACAATTAAGTGAATTGCGTGTTCAAAGTCAGTAAGATAGTGAAATTTTCGAAATTGTGGACATGTCTAGCAAAATTTTTCTTGTGAGTTGTAGCACACAGTTGATCCCATAATGGAGAGTGATCATTTTACATTGCAGACATAATACATAATATCTCGAGGAGAAGGTTTATTAAATTATTTTTGCTCTCAAATCTCACATGATGGTAGGTGACATGGAGGAATTGAGATGTCACTCGTCTTACCAGCATTCATTTCTGCAGGATGTCATGTAAAGTCTTCTTAATGAGTCTCCTAAAACGTTATCAGAAGCTAGAGTTTAAAATTGTTTCAAAGATGCGTGGAGCTGTATTCCACTGCAACTTTGTCAGTTCAGTTACAATCATTGGTATATTTGAAACACTAAGGTTGAACACATTGATGTTCCTATGGCTTCATTATTAACTGCTATAAAGAAACATTTAATTTAGCCAGATCCAGAACAGTTCTTTTACTTTTATGATGTAATTAGGTGATTTAATTCATATCATATAATCCAAAGATTCTTAGTGATGTAAAGTAAATAAATTTATTTGTTATAGGAGAAAATATCACAATTTAAATCACAGTGTCTGCAATATTATGATATTCCAATTAATTGATTTCGATAACTAAATATTTAAATGTTCATTTATCTATTTATACATTTATCTAAATAGATTCTTTTATGATGTCTTAAAAGGCTAAGCATATTTAGATATACTACCAGAGGATAACTTCCTTTTACATAGATATATGTTTCTATGCGTCTGCTCAAATTATTCACACAGTCTTTCAATTTAATCGGTTACCATAATCTTTACTTAATTAACCACAAAGCAATTAAATTTTGTTAATCCATCATAATTCCTTGTCTATAACGATTTTCCATTTATATTTATAACCAATTTCTTTTATATTGTAATGTAAGTTATGAGACGTGGCAAATGAAAGATAATATGAAAATGTATTTGCATTATTACTGTGACTTAAGCAGGTATTCATAAATCATTTATTAAATTAAATCAGAATTTTAATCATAAAATGTACCTCAAGTTTGTGCATAAACTGTTTAATGTTGTATCTTTCATTGTCGTGCTTGGACAGCATGATATATTTCATAATTATTCTTCCGGCTCGTGAATTTTATTTCTGTTCAACATTTTTATTTCTCTATGTATTCATTATTATTCAGTTGTTGTTGAAATGAGCAATACGTAACTGA
>BMAW01067406.1:0-34142 GCA_019974015.1 Nephila pilipes | reverse complement strand
CGTGAAAAGATACAAAAAATTATATGTACTTCAAAGAAGTTACATTTTACTTAAAGAATCAAGCTATAATACTCTCATTTATCTGTTTCTCTTTTTTCTAATTGATACGGCTTTTCCGATTATACACAGTCCATTTATAGGAATCCTTTGCTCGATTTATTTTAGCTTCATTCTGGCTTGGAATCTAAATCAACATGGTTTTCTCTTCATTGCGAAACGGAATTCGGTTCAATTGATAGGGTATTATTTTCCACCTCTTTGGCCTTGAATGCGTTTTTTCCGCATCCGTGTCCTTCTCTTGTAATGGTTCTATCAGAAAACTTACCGCCATCTTCATTAAGTCTCATAGAAAAAGCTGTTTTTCTTACTTATTTGATTTCGATGTCCTTCCAACATCTTTCTGACTGTCACGTTTGCGAAGAATTATCCTAGCCATTAAAGAAAAGACATGTATTGCTAATTTGTAAATAATCTGCTTACCTCGTTTCTGCAAGAGTACGAGTGATTAGGTTACAAAATCAAGTAACTGACATCGTATTACATCTCCGAAGTATTTTAAGAAATTCCTATAATCTGACAAAAGGGAGGATACCAGAAATAATACCCTAATTCCCAGAAGTTCACATCATGCTTATCTTGGAAAGCCAATTATATATTAAATGTTAAACAATTATATCAGATATCATGAGAAATTAATGTAAACTATAAAAAAGCTAATATATCGCCGTATCACCTACACCAGGGTTGTGCAATTGTTTTGTGTCGGGGACACTTTGCGGGAGCGGAGGGTTGTGGCGGGACTCATCTTTTAAAATATTTGCTTTCACTAGTTAACTTTTCAATTCAGGAAAGGTATAAATTGTATTATGAAAATCATTAAATATGAAGTAAATAAAGTATTCGGAGTTTTATTCAACTTATTTTTTGTTCTAATTTCATTTAATCTATAACTGCAAGCACTTCTAATTTTAATATGTTTAATGAGACAGAAACAAATATATTCTATCGCAATTTTCTGCAATATTTTTGAAATAAGGAGGGAGATTGCTTGTTGAGATTATGATCACACCCTGCAAGTTAATGTCTGTCAAAGAGCATCTATGTTTGGTCTTGTTGATCTTCAAGCAAGAAAGGGTTTGCTTAAAATTATTTGTAGACTCAAATATAGAGAAAATTTTGCATTAATTTACTTTATACGTGGACGTTTTTCAACAGAAATTTTTTTTAAATGTCAACTAATGTCCCAGAATTAAACTTTTTTTTTCACAGTGTGATCTGACTGCATTGAGCAAATTGAATGTTTTTAACTTTCATAAAGTCTTAAAATCTCCTTATGACCGCGTCCTCGAAACTCTGTAGATAATCACTTACCATAGCAGAAACACTTTCAGGAACTTTTGGCTTTCCTAATAAAGTAAAATGATAAAACATTACCTTCTCCTGTTTGCCTTGCAAATAGAATTTGTTTTGCTTTAAATGATTTTATGCCTTGAAGAGAAATCTGAGTTCAAGGCAGATTTTTCTGACTCTTTTGACGGGCCACAAAAAAACTCTTAGTAGGCCGTTATTTACCCATCCCTGATGTACACCATTTAAAACCGTTGCCAAATAAAAGGGGTTCAAAAACGCAAATTTTTCTGCCAAATGCACAAAATAGTACTCGAATGTAACTCAAACTAAACAAATTCGCAATTATTCTAGAAACATTTTCTTTTTTTTTTCTCATTGCAAAATACATATATGGCAAAATCCGCAATTTTTTTTCAATTTATATGTAATTTATTTAAGAACTGATATGAGGCAACAAATTATTTCTTCACAGAACAGTGCCCGTGGTAACCTAGTGGTTATGTTCACAGACTCGCTTTTGATGCTGCTTTCGTCCAGTCGTGAGTTCAAACCCTGATACAACTAAAGACTCGTTGTACAGCATGGCTAGTTCATGTTACATTCTATCGAGGTCCCAATCCTCCCGTTGACGTGGTATGGAAATCTGGAGTTGAAGTTTCCAGATCAAGTGTCGGACTCATCACCTGGGCGTGGCTCAAAATTTCATGGTTAGTCACCAAAAGTGTTGCTTCTAAGTGCGACATTAATAAACAAAAAAAAATCAGCCAATCTTGACAAAATAAAAATAAATTACTCTCCACAAATTTTATTATTTACAAATTCTTATTAATCCATTTGAAAAAAATATCATTCACCTAGCTTCAAGGTGAGATAATTCAATTGGCTGTAACGTATCACTGAAAAACTAATATGAATGAACTAAAAACGTCTTATTTGTTCGTTCGTGGAACTCGTTCATGGAATATACTGAGGGAAAATGATGTTTGCGGTAACGATGATAGTTCTCTTGCTGTCATAGAAGATGCTCCTCAGACCCTATTACCCGGAATAATCCTGCCGCCACGTACGCTAGTTGTTTTGGTCGTACGTTCGCAGCTAGTGTTATTTTGTCAAATCATGGCTAATGCCACTAAAGATCTACCGTGTCGACTGATGGATGTTAAGCCTATCATAGTTCTAAGTCCTCCTTTTAGTGTGGTGTGGAAGTTTGGTAAGGGAATTGCCAGCTTATGTTCTTCCTCATCATTTACTTGATGCTCTAAATTACGAGATTCATGCTAATCGTGTTGCTTATAAGAGTGACGTTAATAAAAAAAATTACCTATCACTTAGTCAACCTGCAATAAATATAAAGGGGTATTTAGAGGAAAAAGCATATGCCCCATTTGACTCAGATAAATATATTGCAAATGATGCAGGTCAATTTTTTTCAGGTATTGAGTTTAAATTTAGTCACAGGCATTTTTTTTCAAACAAATTAGAATACTCGGTATGGATACGACCTCGCAGAGTATCTTATTTGCACCCACGGCAAGGCCAACGGACTTTGAGGAACAGTTGGACTTCGTGTAAATCAGAAATCTTAATCCTTTATTTAAGTCGGCTGAGTAAATCACGATTCTGACATACTAATCGACTAAAGCATTGCCGGTCATTCTGTTTATGTCGCTGGATATTGAGGCTGCATTTAGCTAAATTCACAAAATTAAATAGTGAAGAAAAATCTTGCTGCAACTTATACTTGCAATTAAATAGAAAAGCGATACAATTTTAAAAATTTTCCCTTTCCAGATCGATACAAAATTAAAAAAAAAACAGGATTTCCTTCATAGAAAAACGTGTAATAATAAGGAATTCATAAGAAATTTTGTTCTAGGGAAAATCGTTGGATTTCTGTCTTTGTAAACAGAGGGCACTGATATGTAGGATGATGATACGAAACCTTCTTCATTACAAAATGTCTAGAATCCATAAGGCTGAAGTGATTTCCTGATATAAAAAAAAATATTTGAAATCTTTATTGAAATACAAATATCAGTCGGAGCTAATTAAATAAGCATCAGACTAGTTAAATTCCAGATTTTTCAGCGACGATTTCCGCTGGCCAGAAAATCGCAGATGTAAAAGAAAAAAAAAATATTCAACAACCAAAAATGAGATTCTTCATTTCCCGGAAGTTAAGAGATCATAAAAGATGGAAAATTTAACTGCGTGATCAAATTAATCCTTTTCCTACTCTTATCTATGTTTATCAATCCCAAACGAAGAACATAAGAAGATTGAAAAAGTGCTCGATTTATACAAGGGGGAGGCGCGTTTGAGCTTGGTAGTTGAATAATTTGCTCATGGTATGCAAAAGGTAGGTCACCCATTTTATGGATGATCCCTCGTGCATCTCAAAAATCAATTGCTATTATTTTGCAAGCCGATTCCCCCGTCCTTCCTTTCTTCGGAGCCTTTTCGCCTTTAAAAACTCATTCTTCTGACAATCTCTGGTTGTTTTAGTTGTTATTACTTACATAGCTTATTATTATTATTATTTATATACACATTTCTTTTCTAAAAATCTTATATCTGGATGCTCGCAGATTTTTAAGACATTTAAGCCCATTTGGGCTTTCTGCTAAAGTCTTGTATGTGGCTGAAAATTACCAATATATTTCAGAGGTCAATATATTTCTTCAACATATTTCAAAATGGTTTTTCTTTCAGATCGCATGTAAGAGTAATATTGGCTTATGTACAACTACCTTCAAATATTTTAAATTGCTTAACAAAATAGTCTTCTTGTTAGATTTACGGGAAAAGTATACTTAACTCATGTGAAAACTGTCACTGAATTATAACGACAACTCGCAAAGCTAAACACTATTGTTCTGTCCGTCGTCTCACAAGTCCACTGATGGCGCTAGAAGTGGAAATTCACGCTGATTTATTAAGAATTAAAATATAATAGACAATGCAAAAAAAAATTGTATTACAATGCATTAGTTACCTTGTCCAGTGACTAAATTTAGTTAAAAATTCTGAAATAATAAATAGAAACGGAATTTAATATGTCATTGTGTGACGCACTAAATGAACAGCCACGGCTTTAATTGTAATTGTTTTCACTATATAAACCCAAAACTGGTACCATTTATAAAACCTACGGTAGCAGCGGAATGCCTAAACGATACAGTTTAATTTTTTAGTATATGTGAATTAAAACTGGTTTCGAAAAATTGAACTGTCAAGAGTGAAGGAGTTTTTCAAAAAAATATTATTTTTAAAAAGAATTTTTTACGATTTAAAAAAAACTATCGCTTCTTAAGATTATACGGCTTATATATGATATGTCTAAGTCTGTTTTGAGTAATGTTCCTCACGTTAGAAAGCGGAAGTGAAAAGCGAATACGGAGATAGGCAGAGTGAACAAAGATGTGATAATTATCTGTTGGATTGTTCTGTTCATCTGACTTCCCACTGACTGCAACGCAAATACCCAAGCAGCACTCTTCAGTGCTATCTTGCGAGGGAACCCTCTAAAATTTCTCCAACACCCTTTACCGATCATGGCTTCGAATTACGCCGAACAGGATATGAAGCATAGTAACGAAGCATTTTTTTTTTGCATAGACGAGATAAACTTCACCATCTCTCTCTGAACGCTACCCCACGCACTGCATCAAAAGAGGAGAAATTGGAAAACAAATAGGAGCCTGTGCAAAGATCAAAGAAGGTTACAGAAATCAACTGGCTCTATTTAACTACGACGCGGAATGCCCGGAATACATTGAAATTCTGGAAATACAAATATTTCACAGTTTTCATCCTGTACTTATGCAGTGGGTGCTGGATTAAGTATATGGAGGGTACCGACTGGGTGCGATTTGCTTTGGAACATGCATAAGGCGACAATTTCTTAAATGTTTGTGATATATTAAACGGCAATCGCATCTTATGTTTTTAAATTCTAGCGATTAGCGCCACATTGCTTTTCCTTCTCTCCCTTTTACCTTTCTTTCCTGTTGACGCCAGAAGCGCCATCTATTTAAACTTGTGTGAAAGTGGTAACGCTTGTAGCGCTATTAGTTACATTGTCAACGACTAAATTTAGTTAAAAAATTTCTGAAATAATAAATGGAAAAAGAATTTAATATGTAATTGTGTGACGCGCTAAATGAAGAGCTACGTCTTTCATTTTAGCTATTTTCACTGAAGAGATACAACACTGGTGCCATTTACACTGAAGAGATACAACACTGGTGCCATTTACACTGAAGAGATACAACACTGGTGCCTACTACACTTTTACACTACCTACAGCAACCGCGGAATATGCAAATGATGCAATTAAAATTTTTGGTATTATATGTGAATTATAAAACTGGTTCTAAAAAAACGAACTGTTTAGAATCGAGGAGTTTTAACAAAATGTTGCATTTGAAATGAAATTAGTTTTGAATTTTCAAAATTACCACTTTTTAAGATAACAATGGTTGTATACAGTTTTATGTGAAACCAAACGGTTCTGACAATTCAAACAGTTCAATAATACTATTCATCCTGCATCTATTCTATGGTTGCTGGGAAAATTATTTTAAGTTTCTGTATGCTAATAGGTTTAAGCTTCAGATCCCAGAAAAAAGCTTTGGCAACAATGGCCGTTTGTCATAAATTGTAATTGTTTCAGATTTATTTAACTGCAATCGCATTTCATGCTTTTCCTCTATAACGATTGGCACTGCTTTAATACTTCTATACCTTCCTTCTCTTCTCTTTTTACCTTTCGTTCCTCTTGATGCCAGAAGAGTCATCTATGCAAACTCGCGTGAGTTTGGTGACAGTATCGCCATTTATGTAAGTGCAATTCGTGTTCTATGGTATGCCTCCATGTGTGTTGAGGCAATTCCGGCTCTCGTAACGTGAATAAAATTTAGAATCACAGTCTAGTGTTATGGAGTTCTTTTGTTGGTGATATTTGTATAGAATAAACTGAAATATTGACGGGTCCACAGTTTGACCTTCGAGTCTGAAACCCTAACTCTGAGAGTCACAAACGAAAGATACGCCTGGTGAAACAAAACTTATGGAATACCTTCATTTGATGACGGATTACTTTTATTTAGACGTTACTGATATAATTGTGATACATATTAAAATAATTTCAAAATGTTTAAAAGTGCTAAAAGAGAAGATTATAAGCGTATTGATAAAAAAAAACAAACTGAGTTTAGATATTTCAAAAGAGAATACAATATTAGCTTTAACTAATATAATTTAAAAAAGTGACAGTCATAAAAATGATCCTGCATTAGTTGTACGAACATGTACGAACTTCAATTTGTTCTTTTCTTTCAAGCATGAAGTTTGGTTTGGTTTTATTAACGTCGCACTAGAATCAACGCGAGGACTTTTCGCGACGGATCTTGTATTTTGAACCTCGGTCAAGTGGCGATGACGACACCTGAGCTGGCACACCTTCCCAACATCCACCACTTTGGGAGAATTTTAGGCCTCAACAAATTAAACGTACATCAGCCCCGGCTACACGGCAGGTCTTAGTGGCATCAAGGCTCGAACCCGCGACCCATTGGAAACCGCCGGTTGCGAGTCCACGATCTTCAACCATGAAATGCGCTGAATACTTTTAGCTCATTCTGTGTTTCTTATTAAAGTAATTAAATCACATGGAATAAATATATAAAGGGCCCAGTTGTACTGACTTTTTTAGTTATATTTCAGTTTGGAATATTTGAAAGAGCGGCTCATGCAGTGTTTCCAGGCGATACTATTATTCAGATGTCCTTTTCTCGCGCCTTCCTCGCTAGCAGAATACACGAATGGCTTAAAGTAAAGAGGGGCCATACCACGGTACATGCACCTAACATAGGCGCCATGAATGATCACGAGCGGCGCTTCAGTTAGTTTTAAATGCCGAATTTTGAAGCAATTTTTTGAGCAAGATGTGTTTTGAGTGCTTGTGTTTTCTTTTATATGATACGAAGTACGAAACTATGATCTCTTGTTCTTCACCACATGTTAGTGTTTTGTACCTTCTCGTGTTTTTTAAGGGGTTTTCTTCAACTCACATTGTAACTTTGTCAGGGTCAAAATTTAAAAGCATTTCTCTCATATTTTAAAGCACTCAATTGAGCTGAAGTTTTCTATACACGATTGTTTTGGAAGACAATACGATAATTTAATTATAATTAACAAAAAATAATTATTTAAGGAACTAAATTTTGCGCCAAGTACCTCGTCAAGTTGCCAAATGCTCGCGAAATCCGTCGTTTAATAATTTATCGTTTGCTTTATATTTAATTACATGCAGCTTAATTGATTAACGTAAAGCTTAATTGAGCTAAAAAATTTTGCACATATTTATTTTAGATTATAAATTTAATAAACGCCAAACAATAAAGTAAATTATTAAAGCTAATTATTGAACAAATTCAGTTTGACTCAACGTTCCCTTTTGCTCTTAAAATTTAAAGTGTAAAAAATTATGTTACCCAAAGTGTGAAGTTTGAAAGAAAACGCATGTTTAAAAAACTCGGAACTACTTTGGTATATACCCGAAAGCCGCCATTTTGGGTTTTTTTTGACGACCAGTCATTTCTCGCGAAATAGCGGGTTGACTGGTCGCCATGTTAGGCCTAATCGCCCGATTTGGCGAAAAAAATAACGAAGGTTGGCGGTCGGACATATACCGAAGTAGAGCTAAAAACTCATTTATTACGGGTGTTATTTTATTTCCATTTATTCATTTCCATCTAATTTGTAGATAGGTGCTACATTAAACCGGCATAAATTAACTCATTTAACGGCGTGATCAAATTATTCCTTTTCCTTCCATAAGCGAAGCAGTTTCTATCCTTATCTCTATTTACCAATCCCTAAACCATGAACGTAAGAGAGTATACAAAGTTTTCGAGTTATTTGGCTCATTTCAGCTTATCTGTCAAAATATTGCCTCATAGTAAGCAAAAGTTTGGCTAATCCTGGTTTATATTGACTTTTCTGGTGCATCAAATCAATTAAATATAGTCTGGATTATATCTTATATGTTCAGATAATATCTCCCCGCTTACCACAGATAGATTAACTCAGCATAGGGAAACGATTTTCCTTATCACGTTTGGAGTCTCATAACTAGGTTTTTCAGAAGAATTCTTGCAAGTAATTTTAGCCACAAAAGAGACCATTGTTTTAGTCAAAGACAAAATAGTCATCCGATTAGTTTCAAAAGTTTATCGCAAATGCTTATGTGTACATTTTTTATGCCTGCTTTCACTGGTAATGAACTTAATTTTCAAAAATATGTCATAACAGTATCTCCTAAAATTTATTATTGGATTGAAATAAAGAATACATATAAATTAAGAATTTTATTTATCGTTTGTGTACTTTAATTTTAATTACATCTAGTTTAAATATATATTTAATTTAATAATTTATCGTTTGCATTAACTTTAATTTAAGAAAATAATATAATTGTCCACTTAAATATTTTATCGTTTGCTATCTACCAGGGAATGTTGATGACCTAACCCTACAATTGTATCAAATTTGGCTAGAAATACCGCAGGAGACCATCAGTGAGCTTTATCACTTTGTGCCACGTCGTGTGGCAGCTTGCATCCAGGCTAGAGGTGGGTCAGCACCTTATTGAGCTCGTTACTTTGTAACTATGTAGCTCTGAAATAAATAATTCAATTTTTCTGAAATTTTTATCATTTTCTATTATATGTATAATGTTCCTATCCTCCACTTTTTGTCTCCATCGGATTAACTCCTTCTTGGTGTGTCCTGTTTTTGTTAGAGAGCGTATATATATATGAAGTCAGGAGTGAGATTACTTGTTGAAATTCTCATCACAGCCTGCAAATTAATGTCTGTTACATAGCATTTATATTAACTCTTTTTGATTTGCAAGTATAAAACTTTTTGTTCACACTAATATGTACATATAAACACAATTTTTTTTCCCAGCAAATTTCTTCATACATGAAATATTTTCAGCAGACAAAAATTTGTAAAAGTAAACTAATGTCACAGCGTTAAACATTTGTTTGCTCTTCAGGAGTGTGTAAGTATTAGTAGGGACTGGATAAGAAAGCGATTTTAGTTTAGGTTTAATTTCTGTAAAGTTCTGAAAACTTCTTTTCACCTCATCCAACCAACCCTACAGAAGATTCCTTATCTTAGCAGGAATACTTTCAGGCACTTTCTGTTTTCCAGATAAAAGGCAATAATAATCATTGCCTTCTACACCTTGCATTGCAAATAGACCTAGTTTTGCTTTAAATAATTTAAATCAAGGCAAAGAAATCTCAGTTCAATTCAAATTTTCCTGACTGTTTTGGCAAGCCACAAAATTCCTTAAAGAGCCGCTATTTGTCCATCCTTTCTTTACAGAATTGAATACTATATAATACTACTCATTTCTATCTATATTAGTTCCTTTTTTTTAGATGTAAAATGTGTTTTATGTTTTATGTCCTTTTCGAGGGTGGTCTGAAATATTTCCAACTTTCACATGAAGATAACAGCACTCATCAATGAAAGCTAATGAATGAGGTTGCGCATCTTTTGACAGGTACTCACTGAACTTTCAGCCATTTTGGACCCGCAGTTGCTGTTTGACAATCTTTGGAGAGAGTCAGTGTAGGTGCTTTTGGGAAAATGGAGTATGGAACTGTCATGAAATATTTGTTTTTGAAAGGCAATACGCCAACGCAAATCAAAGATGCGATGGACGTTGTATTCGGGGATTCTGCATCCTCATTTATCACCGTGAAGTATTAGGCAGCTGAATTTAAGCGTGGCCGTACCAGCTTGGGAGATAATGAAAGTTCGGGACGTCAAAAATCTGCAACTATTGTCCATAACATCGTTAAAGTTCACCAAATGATGTAAGACGATCGTCGAAATGAAGGGGGAGATATCAGATACTAGTAATATGTCCAAAGAACGTGTTTGTTATATATTGAATGAAGATTTAGGCATGAGAAAGCTTTCCCCGATGGGTGCCGTGTTTAATCACGTTAAACCAAAAACGTGTACGAATGAATATTTTCAATTACTGTTGGCGCAGTTTAGGCGCAATAAATTAGAGTTTTGTTGCCGATTAATTACTGCAGATGAAACGTGGATTCAACAGTACTAGCCCAAAGTAAAATTACAGTCAAAACAATGGACTGCGAAGGGGATATCGGCTCCAAAGAAAGAAAAAGGTGATCTTTCGTTTGGGAAATTGGTGGCCACTGTTTTTATGGATAGTCATGATATATATTAATGGATTATCTTCAAACAGAAAACACCATTACAGGAGTATACTAAGCATCGTTATTTGACAGATCGAAGACAGATATTACGGGAAAATGGAGACATTTGCAGAAGAAAAACTCTGTTTCACCTCACATCTTAGTGGTTGCCCTGAGGAAAATTCCCGAAATATGGTTTGAACTGCTTGACTACCCTCTTTATTCACCAGATCTAACTTCAAGCAATTTCTTTTTGTTCCGTAATATAAAAATTGTGTGCGGAGGATAGTATTTCTTCAAAAAGGAGGCCATTCACTTCGTATACAATTATTTTGCACCGAGTACCATTTGAACGGCTTAAATAGACGGGAGCATTGCTGAGAGAAGTTTTTAGACTTACAAGGGCACTATGTAGAAAAATAAAATTAAATTTAAAAGAAAATACTGTTAAGTCGGAACTTTGCAGACCACTCTCGATCTATATTGCTAAATGATATTTAAACAATTTGTATTCACGTGAAAAATGGCGTATTTTTGGAACATTCCTAAATTTTAAGAATTCTGTATCATAAACGGATGTGAGTGTTATAACATCACTAACTTATATGAAACTTCGAACAATTTTCTGTAAGTTTGATCGGGTTTGAAGTTTCGATCACGTTAGAAGGCAGACTTAATATTTAGAAGATCTTTCATATTTGCGTGCACAAGTAAATCAATTTCAGCAAACCTTTCTTTTTGCAACTTAATAGCAGAATTATATTTTGAAGCTGATGACAGTAATCCTTCTATAGTACTAAAGGCAGATCCACTCAATAAGTGTAAGTAATTGAACTTATCGATCACGAATAATGTTTTGTTAATGAACATAGAGGATTTAAAGATATTCCTAAATATATGACAATTGATTTTATCTACATATAATATTGCTACGGGAAATTTCGGAAACATAATATGAACTATTCTCCAGATTTCACTTATTTTGTATTTCTGTTTGGTGATGTATTTGATGAAAGGACTGATTCGAGAATTGAGGTATTTTTTAATGATGTAAAGTTTCGTTACCATTAATTATTATTGATGGCGTGAAATTTCTCGCGAATCACCCTTTTACGGTATTTTTTATATTTTAAGAATTATGCTTCGAATTCCTCAACTTTAAAAAGCCTTTCTAGTTCTGAGTCTACAATACTGAAAGATTCGTAATTGTGTATCAGCAATTGTAATTGTGTTTCTAACAATTCTCCCAAACCGCTAACATTTGATTCTTTGCTTTCGGAAGTTCATCTTGTATAAGTTGTTAAACGATTTACTAACTAATCCTCTTACAATGTTGCATTTTTCTTTTAGTTTACTTAAATTGTCTTTAGATACGGTTTATTGTTTCATTGTCAATAATGAATCAATATATCGGACAAAATGATTGACAATTTCTTATTTCTATCGCAAAGAATTCTTTTTCTATTCATACTAAATACCAAACACGTAATCACGATCGATAAGAGATCTTGCACCCCAATACAATCAATACATCAAGCTAATCAACAAGCTAAACATTAAGTTAAACATAAAGTTATTAAATTTATACTTATTCTAAAATTCTATCGGGATTTGCATTCTTGTAGAGGACTAGAGAATATTCTTAAAATTCATTTTCATGTGGTTTAATCAACAGGTGGATTAGTTTTATGGGAATATATATGTAGTTGTAACGTGAATATAGTTTCACTTGCCAGAAAGTGACGTAAAAGAAATAACAGGTCTTACGTCTATTTTTATTATTTATAGAAACAATTTGAATTCGTAAAAATGATGATTATGAAATTTTTAAAATATTTATCAGTCCCCCCCCCATGCAAAATGGGTTGGTAAACCTTTTTACTATTATTTTGTTTTGCAATCTACGAAGTGTACGCGGTTGGCGCAATTTAAAAAATCGCCAAATTGGCAACTATCAAAACTGCGCCAGGAATTGGGCATAACTGCAGTTTTACCAAAATTTAAAGTAAATCATTTTTCCTCAATACAGAGTTTTTAGGTTGCATGATATAAAAAGGAATATAGCACGCTGACAAAAACATGTCATCTCGCTCTAAATTCTTGCGTCTTGCTGACTCAGTCTATCAGAGGGTGCTGGAGGTTGAAGAGATAGCTTTTGGCAGAAAGCTACAACTGAGGTTCTTTAAAAGAATTTAGTGGGTACCTCATTCAAAAATACGCATTACTAATCATCACGTTTTGAATCATTGATTTTTGCTACGGGACTGAGTGATCTATAACTGATTGGTTACCGCCAGAATAGTTACAGCTATTCCAGGTTTATTTAATACCAGAAATGATTAAGCCTGGATTAAATTCTAGAAGTATAATTTTTAATTTGATATTTAATAATCAAAACAATTATTTTTACAGTGGTTGAGAGTGTTATTCGTTCAGTTAACTTATAAAGGTTTAAAATGTAAATATCAAATGACCACACTTTAGCAAAACAGAAAATACAATAACTGTTAATAATATTGTAAATATTTATAATGATTAAACTAATTATTAAATAAGTGTCGAAATAATATTGTTAAACTGTAAGAACTTGGCAATATCGTCGATTGTGTATGATTGAATGTTTATCAATTTCAAGCTTAGTAGAAACACGAGAGCTGTTGGCGACAGGACTTCTTTATTTTGAACCTCGGTCAAGCGACGCGGAAGGCACCTGAGCTGGTATCCAAAACTCCAAACTCCAACACTAAGGTATCTTATGCAGTTTGAGCCCTTACAGACATAATGTGCATCTGCTCTACTACAATGCGGGTCTGTAGTGAAATCAGAGCTCGAACCATACCCAATGAAAATAACGTCGGCAATAAGTTCACAATCCTAACCACTCTGCTGTCAGGTCCGTGGGGCTGGCCGCAAATATATTCCATTCTGTCATTTTCCAAATTGTTATTATATTTGTTGTTTCTATTTCTACAACAGATTTTTTTGTAAAGTAGTGACTAAAGTAAAAGATATATACCTCTATTCTGATATAATATAACATTTATTACTTAATCCAAACATATTTAGTATAAAAAAATGTATAATTTAGTATAGACTCTTCTGAAACAGAACTAAAATTCGGTATTCCCAGCGATAATGGCGTCTGACGATGAATCGCCATGTGGCTAACAAATTTCACCAAGATAGGCTTCACGAGTTTGGCGACTATCTTGGCATAATCATAATTTGACGAGCATCGCTACTATAGGTAAGTACTTAAAAATCTCTACGTTAGTTTAGTTCTGAGAATTATTTTATAGAGGTCTTTTATGAAGACTCTATAAACTTAAATCAGTCAGACGAAGACGAAGTCTTTTATGTTAAGGATGTTCTTAAAACAAGATACATAGACAATTCTTGAATAAGAAATTTTTCTTCCGTTATCGAACGAATGGTGTTAAAAGACTTCAGTATCGTTAACAACTATCATAATTAATATTTATTAGTATTCGTGTTATTTAAAATATTATTTTGAAATAATTACTTCTTAGAAAATATTTGCGAACATTATCCATTATTTTCACTTATGTATTCGTAAGAATTCATGAAAATCTATGTAAAATCTCGTTCATTTCAAAGTCCATTTAAGAACCCGTGCTTATTTTCAGATGACACCTAATATTTTCGCATCATTACAGTTCAGATATAAAATGAAAACTTTTGTGTACAGATTGTGTAAATTTACTTCACCATTTGCATAGTTAAATTTATTTCTCGTAGTGATCTTCTAACCTTTTTACAAGTTAGACCATATAAGCCACATTAAACTCTCAAAGGCATTCTTTAAGAGTCTAAAGTATTTTTTCGAGGCTTCTAAGATAAAATTGTTTTCATGCAATTCTGAACAAAAAATGATAACAAATTAATATTGTTGTATAATGATATTAATATTGTTTCATTTAAGAGATTTAAGAACCTTATCTAAAAAGAAAAATTTCTGTTTATTAATATGAGTAATACTCTGATTTTGTATTAAAAAGAGAAAAAATTTAAAGCAATTCTGGATCATTATATTTTTTTGTGTTCATGGAGTAACAATGTAATTTTTAAATTAAATGACAATGGTAACTCGACTGAAGTAGGTTTGGAATGTTGCTCTAACAAAAATTATATGAACAATTTCATAACATTTAGATAACATACATAAGCCAATAACTGATTAATCTGTTCATCATTTTGCATTGTGAATGGAATTTGTCATGATTCACTAATCTTCAAAAATAATAAATTGGATATTTTTTCATATTTATAAAGTGTCATAAAAATACTGACAAATTATACGGAAAGTAAATAAAAAAAAATTGCATTTCTTTTCTTATATAATTAGTCTTCTATTTCATATTTATGTATTTCAAAGTTAAAAAAAAGTTTAAACAGGATTTGAACTTCGCTATACATACGTTAAATAAACGAGTTAAATTATTCACTTTTGAAATATGTGTTTAACGCCATCTCAGAACGTTCAATTGATTTAAATACTACGTGTACCATTTAATACCAATTATTTTATTGCGTATTCCAATAGAACTAGAACTCAACCAGTCTAAATTCTAATCAACCTTTCACAGTTGGATGAAAGACCTGATTTTATGCTTCATTTTCCAAGAAAAAGAGCTCTGAAATATACTTGTACTTTAAATAAAGTATTTCTTTCACATTAGTTCTATACTCGACAAACTGTTCAGAGAAATAAAGACACACATTTTCCAAACCCTGGACCACAAAATTTATGATCCTAGTTTTAAGTGATTGCTGACAGTTGATCTTTTGAATATCACATTCTCTTGCTATTTATTTTTTGTAAGATTAGTAATATGTGTCTTAATTTTAAATAAATAAAACAAAAGGGCTGTGTCTGTTAAGAAAGATAATTTGATAATTTTATTTGAAAAACATTTCAAGAGCAGTTTTATCACATATTTTACAGAAAACGTAGATTTTTCCAAAATTCTTTAGCATAATTTTACTTTTCTTCATTAAGCTGTACTTTTAAATACCGTTTGGGTACGTTTTCCTTGAAAGTGTTTTGTAAATGAAAGAAATAAATTCTTTGAAAGTAGTCTCAAAAGTACGACATTTAAAACACGCATATATTCATATTCGATTAATTTTCAATAACAACCAGTTTCTACTTTGGAGGTAGTTCATTCATGGGGTGAAGAAAATACGCGTATTGATAGAAAACTATGTAGTGTTATCTCTGCATATGTTTTTTTTTATAAAATAGTAATGCTTATTTTACTTTTGAATGCTACTTATTCAAGTTTTTTTTTTTTTTTTTTTTGGATTAGGTAATTTATTTCTTTCTGTTAGTGATTTCTTCTTGCTTAAAAAGGTTCAACATTTATATATTTATAGTGATGTGTCTCTTATTAGTATTGTATATTACATTATGTTTTAATTTTCTTGCCTTTGTCATTATTTTTTGGATTAATTAATATTACTCTTTTAGATTCTTTAGACCTTCTTTTTAACTTACTTTCTCTTATTAATACACTATATTTAACGCCCAAACAAATTATGCCAACCAATCTTCTAAGAAATATTATAACTTTAACTTTCTTCTAGAATTTTCCAGGCCATGATTCATACTCGCTTTCAAAATCTCAGGGCCTCAGGTTACTAACCCCTTTCTTATTGTCCTACGTCTTGCCGCGTGATGTGCGGTCTCTTTTACTTCGCATCACTTCAGTTTGTCCACGTCACTCGGCGCTCAATTTGTTAAAGTTATTTTCGATGTTGCTTCTGTGGGTAAAATAATGTGTAATAAGAAGACATCACTGTAAGTGAAGTTTTAAAACGCCAAAAGACTGTTACCTCATCGACTACATCGCATGTAATTCAAAGAGAGTTCTCCACTCCTTTCATTAGTCTGCAGGATGTAAATCCACTTCCCTGCCTTTCGCCGCAGCATTAACTCGACTTTTATTTGAAGATTATAAAATAAAGAAATGATATTTTGTTTTAATATCGTCAGACTAGATTACCGTTAGATAAGTTAACAGCTCGTCTGCCTAAAATAATTTTGCTTATTGCATTCACTTGCAATCTGGAATCTTTAAGATAAAGCGTTCTGTTTTTTGTCAATATTATTGATTTTATGGGCATCTTGGCTTATTACAACCAATATCTTTTTCACTACGAAGCTCCCCGGGCCATTATATTTTTCTGAAAAGGAAAGATCGTAACAGATGAAGAGCTACATACTACAAATCTTCCGTGAATACGAGAAAATACATTGTTTCTATGTTCTCTCTCAAATCGATTTATTTTACTAACCTACATCCTTTCTATGTAACTTAGCTAATTCCCTTATTACATCTAATTTCAATGGTACAATATGATTAGTTATACCATACTGTAATAAATGAATATAAATTTGGTGATAAGCTATTAAAACTTTCCTGTTCTCCTTTTAATTTTCTGTTATTTTAGGATTATAAAATGAAAACATTTAAAAGAATGTTCTTTTAACTACACATTTTTAATTTCAGAACATTTCCGGATGATTCCAAGTTATTGCGCAAAATAAATCTGTATGTGGGAGGTAAAGAGCATTTTGTCCATTTTGGAAATTTTGTAGGAGAGCATCTTAAAATTTGTTTCGCGTGTTTATTTACAGACTTCATGTTAATGCGCATTTTTCAATAGACCTTTGTACATTCTGCTTTCTGGATTACTGACTTATAAATTATTATACCTTTTACAAGCCAAATTATTTTCACTGATTATTATTTTTAAAAATGGACACAGTCTCCGTTACTTTAGGAATATAGAAAATTTAGAGAACATTAGAAATTGTTCAATGGGATACTTTATTACTGAATGAAGTTACACAAAAACGTACAATATTATACATCGTATGTGACTTTTCACCCTTTTTCTATATTAGATTAAATATTCCTCTTTCGCGTTTCTGAAATTGTAAATAGTGTTTCATCAGCGAAAAAGCACGAAACTCAATTATTCCAAAGCTCGTCAAGTTGTTGAAAAATAAATACTTACAATTTGATTATAGAAAGTTAAAAGTTTATTACAACTTCCCATAAAAACATGTTTTTACGGATGTAAGTTGTAAGTTATTCAAAATAATTGATACTTTTCTTTAACATGAGAAACAATTTTCTTCAGATGTTTGGCATAGTTACAAATAATTTTAAGCAGATTAATGCTTTCTTAAAATGTTTCCCATTTTATTTTCTGTGTTATATTTTGAAAAGGAAACTTCATTTTCAGAATTTGTACGCATTTTTAACAAAATATTTCAATGTCTTTTTTTCACCATCGCTATATGACAATAAAATACAGGATTATATATTCATAGATTGAATTTGTATGGTTACCATTAATTTTTAAATGTGATTACTCGTTCGGAATATTTCTAATGAAAACTAAAAGACAAGCATTTAACAAATATCAAAAATGTTCGTGATAGCCTCTCCATTTGCTAAGAATGAAATTTTAACTTAATGTAAATAAACAATGATTAATATACAGCATTATATTGAGCTAAATTTAGTACTACAGTTTTAAATAAAACTTTACATACATGTTTTTAAATTAAAGAAGCTACACTTTTTAACAATTTTTTCCCCCTTGTAAAATAAAATAAGTTGATAACAATTCCCTAAAGTAATATTAAACCAGTGATCGTAATTTGTTTCTTAACTCAGCGTGATTTAAAAACAAATTAAAATATCAAAAGCATCTTTTTGTGAATTATATCCTAATCTTCTGAAAGAAAAGTCTCATTTTTTTCATGTAGGAACAATATTTAGAGTAAAAACTCTCTCTCTCCTCTCCACCATATTATGAATACAGAAATTCTTTTTTTAAATCTTAAAAGCAAACACGCTACAAAATAAAAATTCAAACATAGAATTTTTTTTTAAATAAAACACGCAAAAAGTTATAAAAAAAGTAAACAAACATAGAAAAATAAAACAAACAAGCATACTTAAATTGTAAAGATGCAAGTACTCTAAAAAAATAAAAAATAAATAAAAAAAAAGCAAACTGACTTAAAAAACAAACAAATTTTATAAAAAAAAATCGCAAATATTATTACTTTCGCGCATTCATAACATATTTCTCCCTTTCTCTACGAATTTAAAATAACAAGTTTCCATTTTTAAGCACTCCAAAAGCAAAGTCGAAGATCTCGTTGTTTACGTCGTATTGATTGAACTGAAATTCTAACAAACACTGCCTATTTTGACTGTCTCAGATATGTATCTTTTTTTTATTGATTTTATTTACTTCACACAACCAAACTTTTTTCAAAATAATAATAATGATTAAGATTATTACAAAATTACTGAAAGCACGAATCCAAAGTTTCATCTCTTTTCTAATTAATATATGACCTTCAAATTTACATGTCGCGAAAGAAATATTTTGACTGTATTATTGGAAAATCTTCAAATGGGCCTTAAGTTTACGAACTAATTTTCTTCTATAGATTAGAAAAGTGTAATTTTACACATTTGAGAGAATCAAGAATATCATGTCGTTTTAAAGAAATTATGGAAGTTATATTTAGTCATATACACTTTAATTATATTTTCACTTTCTAAATGTGATTCCAATTTCTTGTTATTTTTGATCAATTGATGGCTAATATATAATTATTATTTATTAGAATTTAAAAGTATAAATGAAGGATATGCGAAGGGGGTTTCGAAAATTACTCAGGTTATAAATGACAATGGGGTAACTCTCTTGTATTATGATCGTTTTTCTTTTTCTTAAAAGTGCATGAGTATAACGCCCTTAGCATCCCAAATAATTGTCCCCATGCATTTTACAGCACATGATACCATCTTCGCCATTTTTGGAACAGATTCTCCAGGGTAGAAATCCTTTGTTTTGATTGTTTCTTGGTTTAAAATGTATAGAGATGAATCCAAGTCAGGAAAACTCAACGCTAAATGGCGACGACAATTCGACTCGGCAGCTATCGAATTTGGATGTGACGACTGAAAATGGCTTCCAAAGCATAAAAGAACATATAAAAAAGAGTAACATTTTTTCTGGCACCATTTAACCGATGGTAGCCCACAATTGTCACGCCTGATTGCATTTGCAACATTCTTTGTAGTCAAAAACAGATGCTTTTTTTTTAAAACCACGCTCGTATTACGAGAATTGGTGATATCTATATTTTATTAAGTAAGTGAGAGTAATTGAAGCTTTGATTTATGTACATTCTTATTATGTTTAAAATTTCAAAATGTTACAGATTTCCTGTTGATAAAGTTTTTACTTCTGGTCAACTAAAAGTTAGTTTTAGACTCATTTATTAGAATTCAAAAATGCAGTCGTCCAAAATGATTCATTCGATTTTAAAATTCTACATTTTCACAAGTAAACGACACAGAATGATAAGTAATACACGAATGCCAAAGTGAAATATAGAAGTATTCTTTGGAAGTGTTCGATGTAACATCCTTTAGTTACACGTGTAATATCAATTTGATATGTAAATACCTGTCAAACGCGTTATATAGTGTCAATGGTAATGGATTGTACGTCTGCAGATATCCGTTGTTTAAGATCACATGAATCTGTCAATCACGGTGGCGCATACACTTCATATTTTACAAATCCCCAAAGGAAGAAATCGAATGTGGACATATCACATTACTTAGGTGGCCAGCTGTGTAACATCGAGTCATCTGATCCACTGCGAGGTAGCTCCGTGAAAGACAACGTTCGTGAAATAGCTTCAAAAATAACACACGCTGGCCATCTATTTTTCACAATGAAAGCCTCTACAATTTTCGTTTGAATTCATGTATTACTTATCCTTCCGTGTTGTTTATTCTTAAGAAAATGTAAATTTGAAATCGGATGAATCATTTTTAATAACCCTGTATATTTGAGAGATATATAAGTATAAACGTAAATCGAGAATATAAATGGGAATATTCTTTTAGTCAATGGGAAGCGTAAAAAGAGAGATCTGAGAGGAACATAATAAACTAAACTAAAACTAAATCTGAGAGGAACATCTGATAAATCAAAGATAAAGAAAGATAAGGAAACCCTCCCGGCTAAGCGAAAAGGCAGAAAGGTTGAAGTGGTAAGAAACCTCAAAAGCAAGATTGAGTGGTCTTGAATCGGTCATCCTGGGATCGATCGATCGAGGCGATAGAAGAGGAAGGATGCTTTAATGCTGGAGAATAGTTAACATGAAATTTTTTTAAGAAACTTTCGTTTGTGGCCACGGAAGCCCTGTGGTCATGGTAGCGAACTCGTGGCCGACATTCTATCCGTCGTGTCGTGGGCTCGAGCCCTGATGACACTGAAGACACAACGTGTAGCCGGGTGGGTGCACGATAAATCTGTCGAGGTCCCGAATATTCTCAATGGCGGGATGTGGAAATTTGGAGAGGAAAATGCCAGTTGAGGTATCGTTTTCGTCACTTGACCAAGGTTCAAATTTACGAGGTCTGTCACCAATACCAATCGTGTTGCTTTCAAGTACGACGTTAATAAACGTTCAAAACATTCAATTATATTTTCCTTTAAAGAAAAAAAAAATTAATAAAAAATTTCAGTTCTAGCCGTGGAAATAGTGTTAATCTAAATAATTGGAAAATCAAAAATTTTTTAAGTTTTCTAAAGTTCTTTATTAATATTATTCTTTATTTCTATATTGAGATCTGAGTAAATAGATAAGTTTCTGATGTAGTTTAAAGAACATTGATGTTTTCCTTTTCTTTTTATGTATATTGTTTATCAAGAGGCATATATTTATTTGCATTCTATATAAATATTAGATTACATATCTTGCATATCAAGAGTTTCAGTTTCATAATTAAATTGCAAGTATGGTATAAATTTCTAACTTTCGAATTTAAAGTTGAATATTTTTTCTTAAAACGACTGATGTCAATAAATGAAATAAAACACTTATAATACGAAATTTGCATCAATATCTTAAAATCTCAAATCTGTATTGATTCTTTTTTATAATTACGAAGTACATTAAAAATATTCAAAACTTTAATTTTAATATTCTAAAACCACAGCAACTTGTTATCCAAAACAATTAAAGAACTTCGTCAGTAAACAACAATTATCCTCCGTTGATAATGCAAAAATGCTCGAATGTCTTAGATAATGAATGTTTAAAATATAAATATTATATTTTACTTCCTTTATATCATGGGATAATTGTTAAAAAGTATTAAAAATATAATTTTAAATGCATCTTGATACATGACTATATGATAACTGACATTTATTTTCAAAGAATCTGTATTTATATTTTGGTCCCATATGATAGCGAGAACGTTTACTTTTGATTGATGGATTAATTCAAAAAGCATTATTTTTATAATACTGTGATGCTGTTTGGTAGTGATACTCTGTTATTAATCTCTTTGAAAAGCTACTAATATTCATTTTTTAAACATCAGTATATATATATATTCATTGTCTATAGCAAATTCATATTCCTGTATTATGTACGAAGAAAAATACTTTAATTATTTTACCTTATTTGTCACAAATGTTTTCAAATGTGTCAACTGTGAAATGATAATAATTTTTCAGCGAGTGTCTCACAATAGGAGGCTCATATTAAATTTGCTATGAGATTTTGAATTAGTAGACGAACAAATCGAAGTAATGACATTAGGCGTCACCCCCAACGCTCTTGGATGAAGAGTTGCAACAATATTGATTTTTTTTTAATGTTCCAAGAAAATTTCTTAAGAAAACTTTTATTCGGAATATAATCAGCAACTTTTTTCATAGTAAATTGAAAGGAATTCTAACTAAAGTTCTATTTATTAACTAAAACAGGGCTGGAAAGTTTCTGGTATTTTAAACTATCAAGAGTGGATAACGAACACTTTTGATTTTCGTATAACGAATCCTTTAAACATTTCATTAATATTTTCTGTCCAGTTTGATTCATATGTAAAAGAAAAGTACTGAACTAATAGGATTAATGTTAGATTTAATGGGAGGTATGTATCTATTTCGGTATACATGTTTAGTTGAAAAATCAATTAAGGTATCTTCATTTTCTGGATGGATTAGAAGATTCGAACCGACTTGTGCAAATCCAGCTTGCGGGCCACATTACACACACACACACACACACACACACACATATATATATATATATATATATATATATGTTTGTGTGTGTGTGTATTAGTGTGTGAGAGAGCGTATATGCGTGATGAATTCAATTTATCAACTTTCTAATTTTGGCGTTTTCAAAACTAATTCAAATTCTCACGTTATAAACTATATTATAACTTTTACCTCTCGAGTAGCGGGAAACTATTTATCCTTACGAGCCCCGTTAGAAAAGCCAAGAATGTTTTGCTCATAAATTAAGATAAATTATACTTTATTGAATTATATGTATTAGAACGAAAAATAATTTTAAAAAATACCATGTCCTTTTTAAAAAAAAATGTCCTGCTCTTTTTAAAATTAGCTCACTTTTTTAATTTTTTTTTTTTGAACAAGAGAATACGGAAGACAAATTGTGACAATAGCTGCAGTGGCAGCGGTAGCCTAGTGGTCATGGTTTCGGACTCGCACTCGGCGGTTTTCATTGAATCGTGGGTTCGAGCCTTGATGCCATTAAAGAACCGCCGTGTAGCCGGGGATGATGCCTGTTTAATCTGTCGGGGCCCAAAGTCATCCCGTGGCAGGGTGTGAAAGTTAGGAGGGGGGTTCCAGCTCAGGTGTCATCCTCGTCACTTGACTGAGGCTTAAAATTACCAGGTGTGTCACCAATAGGCCTCATGTTGCTTCCTCATGCGACGTTAATAAAATCCAAACCAACAATACTTGTATTGAGATATTCTTATAGCATAATAAGAAAATGATATGAACGAGACTCAAGGTGGAATGTTATTTGGTACTTTCATATACATTAAAAGTGAAATTATTGTTCAGATGACCGTGGGCCACATATCGATCATGGGTTGGCTAGGCCTATATTAGACTGGACTGCAATTTTATTGGAATAATACTTTCGGTATACATTGTAGCTTTTCCTTACTTTATACTTTTCCTTTTTAAGTACCACAAGGTACATTATAAAGCTTTCAAAATAAAAATTAGCTCATCATAATGATTATGCACAACTAAAAAATAATCAAACAAAAAGATTAAATGTAATTTTGCATGAAAACGAAGATATTAGAAATTTAAATACTAATGAAAAATAAAATATGTGAACAAAATAAACAAACCTAAATATACAAAACTTAATTACATGAAGAAAATATTGTAATTACATAAAAATTAAAAAAAAATCAATTGCATCGTAATTTTTTTTAACTAAAACATATAATAAAATTTGAACCACTAAAATTATGTATAATAATAAATAACCTAATAGTAATAATAGAAAACAAACAATTAATAAATATAAAAAAATATCAAACTAAACTTAAATATGTAAAAGATGAGGGTGCAAACAACCAAGGATCTAATTTGCTTTTCATCATTGTGCGAAAGTTTGTAAGAAAAATTGATATAACTCATTTATTATTACTATACTCAGAGGACATTCGCCCTAGGGTTTGCAGTGCTCTCACCTCCCTCGGAAAGTATATCCGGCTCGGAAGTTTCTTTCTGAGAAAGTTAGACCAAACTAAATTGCCATCAAGCAATCGAATGTGGCCAACAACTTGAATGTGTGTCTACTGGTTTCTATCCGATAGCTTCTATTCATCTTTAACGGATTCTATAAGCTTATGTACAGAGCTTTTCTATTATTCATTGCATTTCTAATATACTGTCCATTATCGTTAATGCAGGGCCTTTTTGAGGCAAAAACTTACAGTTTATTCAGGTACAATCAACGAAATGTATTGAATATCTAACACTACTAGTAAAGAAGGTTGTTTTTAATCCTTGTTAATTCTCTTGATAAATAACTTGTGAAGCGGAGCTGCGATCGCTTGTCAAACTATTTTTAAATCCCTCGATAAACGAGTTAGTTGTGAAGCGGCGCTGTAATAGCGCCGCTTTAAAATGTGTGTGTGTATCGTTTTCTTTTCTTTCCTTTTTTTTAATGTTTGAAGGAGGGTATATGGACACCGTTAATGAAGTAGAAGGATCTGAACGCCGAAGCGTCATTTCCGAAATAAAGTTTATTGTTACTAGAAATCGTTTGATTTTAGCTATTAACAGTCCACTAAATTGTTTTAAGAGCAGCAATAGCGATGGATTAACAATCTTAAATATTTAAATTTAAATCAGAGTTACTCCTAAACTGATCATTTGACTCAAATATTATAATTAAAAATAAGCGTATTTTTATAAATCCTTTCGTCATTATTTCAAGTAAATTTACCTAACTTAAGATGAGTGTTAGTAAAGCGTAATGGTGCAAGAACCAAATATGAATATATTGCGCCAAATAAGGTGTAACTGTGATCGAGACGTTTAAAAAATAGAAAAAAAGTAAAAAAGTGGAGACAAGAAGGGGCATCGAAAATAGAAAAGAACATGACTATAGTATCCTGGAGGCGCGTCATCGGTGTTTTAGAAGACAGTAAACCCCAAGGGATAGAAAAAGATCTCTAGGGTGTCCTTGTGAGTGTTGCTTGTACTCACTTGATAAAGGTGTGATGACATAATATTCCTATTCACCTCTTGTGCCATAGCTAAACTAAATATACTAACACTAACAGTCAATAAGTCAGTCAAAAAGAAGTTAGACAGATCTCACACACAATATTTATTCCACAGTTTAGTACTATAATGATAAATGAACACCAACTCTCCAAAGTAACACCCTATATATATTTGCCTGTCTCGCTAATACAGAATTAAGGTTAGCTTACCGCAGCCTTCCTGGTTGAAGTTGACATGATTCTTGGCTTTACAACGATCGCACTCACCCGTAGCCACTCTTGATCTCGTCTACGACCTATAACACTAGAGACACTCAACCTCTATCGTATGAACTTCGCTTTGCTTATATACTTTCTTATTTACAGCACTTCACTTTTTTTCTACTAATTTAACTATTCACGTTTCATTTGGGTTGGGAAGAAGTTGTTATTTATAGCAATCAATCTTAATTAAAAGTCCCCTAGGTTAGTGAAGAGAAAGCCACGAACAGTCCAACGTCACAAAGGTATGCCCTTGATGGCCACAAAACTTAAGAGAAGTATTAGAATATTTCAATTAAAATGTAGAAAAATGGTAGATAACTAGCGTTTGCATTCTTAACAGATTTTAAAAAAGTGCTGTCCACAAACAGCCAGGCAATTGTTTTATATGTACTATGTCATTCTGCACTTCTTAAATAGACAAAATGTATAAATTATGTGTCTGAATACAGCATTTAAAATCCTGTCTTCGGAGAGTTTTTCAATTTTAAAGTAACTTTAGCGTTTATTTTAACTGAACGTCGCAAAGTCCTGCACGAGATCACTAAAAATTCGATTGTTAGACGACAATGACAGCCGATCTCGAAAGGTAACAGGGGTTCAGCAGCGCTTATCACCTTCTGATCACTCATTTGATTAGTTATGTACATTAGTATGAAGGTATCATGAGCAGGGACGTCTTAAGATTTCTAGAGGCCCTGGGCCCTTATGAAAAAATAGGCCCACCTGCAACCCTTTAATCTAATTTAGTGTATAGAGATGTACAGTTCAATAAAATGAATCTATGGTAAAATGAGGTGTTATGTGAATATTCATTTTCTTCAAATTAAATTCATAAACTCATTAATTAGGTCTTCAACATCAATTGTTAATAATATTTCATTTTCAATACTCATCAAGCTTAAATTATTCAAACGGGATCGAGCCATACGATTTTTTAATTCTTTTTTAACCAGTTTGAGTTTTGAAAATGAACGCTCACCACCCGCGTTAGTTATCATCATTGATTACAAAATTTTCATTATTATTTCAGTATTGGGAAACACTGCGAATAACCTTTAATTATACTTGCATGTACAGAGTACGTTCATCCCAATTCCTATCCTCTCATCCAACAACTGTTCTTCATCTTCATCTGCATTTGTAGAATTATATTTCTTATTAATCTTTCTTTTTTCCATTTCTTCTCTTTGCTTTTTCTTAGCTTTCACCATCAATGATCATATTTGACTTGAACTATTAACATTTGAAGTTCAGTTCCTCTCCATTAATGTATTTATCTTAAAATTTTGATATTTTCTAGCATGTTATTTTAATTTTTGTCTCATCCAAGTTAAAAATATTTTCAAAAAATCCAAATATTTCAAGAAGCTCCTCATAATTTTTTACTTCGCGTTTGTTAAAATATTGCAAATCAGAGAGTCAGTTAGTAAAAATATATCTATTTTAAATTTCTGGCTATGGCTGTTTTCAAACGTTGTGTCGATGTCTCTTTTTCCTTCAAGGAAAGTTACCTAGACACAGCGTTGTCTTACATGCTTGTGAACACTATTATACTTCCTTGGTTTTTGGCTCATAAGAGTCAAAAGAGTCTCTTTTGGTTTTTATATATATCATGAACGATTTTAATAATTTTACACCTTTCAACAAATCTATATTTTTACTCTGGAGGAATAGATTTACTTTGTCAATACGTGTCGAAATGTCATTCCAAAGGATAGTTAAAAAAGTAGTTCCTAATTCATTCATCTTAATTTTTAGTTTTTTAGCAGAAAGTCGAGTTTCCGCTGCCTGTAATTCATCATTAATTAAGCAATTCAGGCTCATGAAAATATTTAAATATTTAAAAAAAACTTGCAAATTTTTTTAAGAACTCGAAAACCACAGAAACATTTTTATTCGCTCTTTCGAATGCCTTTTTTTTCCATGCAATTAAAAGCAATACCCTAGATGGGAAAAGAAAAATACGAAACTCCATAGCATTAACATTACGCTCGGGATTTCTTGCTGTCGTGTCGACTGGAGCCTTAAAGATTTTATATCAAAACTAACTGGAGCACCCATTTTCCGCATGAGTGAAGTTTTAAAATAAAATGATCAGTTATTAAAAATAAATGACCAATAGAATTTAAAATAAATGACCAGTCATAGTTTAGAATCCACTTTTAAACCGGGAGAGGATGATATACAGAAAAATTATGAATAATTTAGTAAAAGGTGACTCCACTTTTGTTTATATCCTAAAAATAACTAAGAGATTTTTTTTAATAACATGCGCGTTTGGGGGACGAGTTATTTGAAAAAGAACTGTTATTTTGCTACAAAAATAAATAAATACACTGTTGTAAAAATCATTATGCCATATTTCACGTAATATGCACATAACTATATGTTGCATTTCGCCTTTTTTGTTTGTTTGTTTTTTGTCCTCTTCAAGGAAAAAAAAAAGAAGGGAAAACTCTCTAACTAGTTTGTAAACAAAAAGGTGTATAAAATTAAAGTATATTTAATAAATTTCAATTTTCTGCCGGAAAATCTGATTAAATATACACACGCAAATAGAAAATTTCTAGTGTGGGGTCTTTACACTAAAAATCTTTTATTTTGTACTGGGTTTGACGAGAAGTTCTTCATTTTTACTCTTGAGACATTAAATTATTGTTCAGGCATTTATTTATCTGATTATGAAATCGTACTCTAGGATTCCTGTTATATGATTGTTTTTCAACATTTATATTACATAACTTCAATCAGTAGTGATGTAATATACTCATTTTATAAATATTCTTTTTTATTTGGGTTTCAATAATTATAAAAAGGACTGTCATTTGAATTTTTAAACGAGTAAAATCACGCTTTCCATATTAGAAGCAAATAAAAATATTTCTCTCAATTACAATACACATCGAAAACTCTTTTGGAAGATCATAGTGCATTCAAAATGAAGGGAGCGCGCACTTATGCATATTAATCAATATAAAAATATTCTAAGGAATTCATTGATATATTTATATATAATTTTATGAACAATTAAGACATTATTTTATGTTGTTCAGAGAGAGAGAGAGAGAGAGAAAATTTACAAAAAAAAAGCAGCATTTTTTAAACTGGATATTATTTTTATAACTCTCTCTATAAAAAAGCAAATACAAATGCAAATTATTTTACTTTTTTAATGCGATATAAATATTCGTTTATTATCTTAACTTTCAAAGAAATACAACTCAAAAATGAAAACACAATTACCTATTGCTGTTTCAAACAAATTAAATTTAAAGGAAGAAATTGCCGATTTAGAACTGTAGGCCTCTCGTTTATTCGAAAATGTGTGATTTCCTTCAGGGTCATTTCAACCCTCTTTTTTATTTTACCCCTAATGCCTATCATAAAATAGGGAATGTGTTTTTGTCACTTCTGTTGGGGACTTAAGTATATCTCTTGTCTATTCATGAGCGATTCTTAACTCAAGTGTTCAAATAAATAAAAGATCGCCGGAAGTAGTGTCTGTGACTGTCCTTCCCACAGTAGTATTTTTATCAATAAATTGGATATATCTCGCTTTAGAAATAAAACTAATATTTTCCCTGATTCTCAGCAAACATTATGAATAGAAATATTTAGCATAGAAGTAAATGTCTTCAACCTGTCATGTCCGTGAATAACATTTGACGATTGAAATTATTCTGATTATGATCATATTCAGGCCGAGTAGAGAACGAGACGAGGTTCTGGGCCCGGACCCCATTGGCTCATACCTTAAGACGTCCCTGATCGTCGTGAGTGAGATGGTGGGAGAGCAATGGGAATATCTCCAATTCGCAAAAAGGGCAGAGGCTGGTAGGCCATTAAGTGAATGTTTAGTAATCGAGGGCTATTTTAGTATCATAAGATAGGTTCATAATTGATCAAAAAATATGTTGCAATTAATGTTAACTGCTGATAAAAATTGTTCGGTTTGGTTTCTACTTTTATAATTATTCCTATATGCGATCTAATTATGAAGATGTCTTCTTTCTCAGGAAGGAATGCAGGGTTGTAACATCCAGTTCAATTCCATATGTGCATATTGCGTAAAATTTATTGCACTTATAACTTTAAAAAAACTTAATAAATGTAAAAATGTTGCATGCTGAACGTAATTATAATTTCAAAATTTAAGTTTTATAAAATTTAAGACTTATCAATTTTTACGATTTAAATTTTTCATATATTTCAAAATTTAAAGTAGTGCACTATCTAAATTTTGTGAGTTCTCATTACAGAAATGTTAAATTCTCTGTATGAAGTAAAATCTCATTTTGTAGTGTGAGAAATATCGGCACGGTGGATCACGTAGATTTTTGAGAAAAGTGGACCGGAATCCTAAAAACCAATATTTTTGAGAAAAAATTCGAATGCAAATACTTTTCTGTAAGGCGAGGCACGTTTTGTTTACGAATTTTAAATTCATTTTTACAACATTCTATTGATCAGATTCTCATATATAATACATTAACGGAATCGTCGAAGCAAGCTCTATTTTTTAACAATAACAAAATACGAAAATAAATAAATAAATAAAAAAAGGTGAAGCATATCAATGTCTCAATTATATAAAGAACAAAGAAACAAGGTGGTTAAATCTTAAAGTTTTAATTTTTTGTGATCGGATAATCTCTAGTGATTATTCATAATTCCACAATACTATTATTGAGAAGGATGAGCCTATTTAATCTATAAACAAAGGTATTCTCAGATATTTTACGTAGTCTAAGGAGAAGACAAATCGGATGGTATGAGACGACGGATCTTCAAACTCATTCATACTCATGCTGTGACGTCTGCCTTTCAACGTGGCCGCGGTAGCCTAGTGCATATGGTTTCGGATTCGTGTCTGGCCGTTTTCGTTTCAGTCGCGGGTTCGATCCTTGGTTGCCAAAGACCCGTCGTGTAGCCGAGGCTGATGTACGTTAAATCTGTCGGGGCTCAAAGTCCTCCCGTTTTTTGGCTTGGAGTGGAAGTTAGGAGAGGGGGAGGGGTGTCATCCTCGTCACTTGACCAAGGTTCAAAATTACGAGGTCCTTCGTCAATAGCCCGCGTGTTGCTTCTAGTGCGACGTAAAAAATCTAAACTAAAATTGTCTTTTCATTCTGTTTCTTGTTCGATATCCACCCAATTCCTGTTAATCAAAACTATTAAACTCCAATTGTAGATATTCAAGAACAAAACAGGACTCTGTATTTATTATTAATTTAGCATGTCTAAGGTCGCTTTCTCTAAAACTTCATCCTAACTCACAAATCTAATCGTTGATTTAAATAAGAAATCTATCTTACCAGTCCACTCGTCCTTGATTTCACTGTTCTCTTCAATGACATCACTAACATAAGAATTTTCACTGAATAACAATTTTCTGACACCAGGTCGTTATCTTCTATCTCCCTTCCCGTTTTCCATTAATTGTTTTTCCATTATATACTATTACATCTAAATCACTTCATTTCTATATTCATCTAATTTACTTAATCACTTTTCATTTGGGTTAGAAAGAAATTGTAATTTTACTCAATTTATTCAAATTGATAAAAGTTCCACACGTTATTGAAAAGAAAATTATAAATAGCCCAACATCACAACACCGTAGTGTACATATACCTTGGCTGAACAATAAATCTAATTCGTGCATTTTGTAATGGTTGTGAGAAATAGGAAAAGATAAAGATACTCTTGTCAATCAGGTTTAGAAATAAGGAATTTATCGAAAGGTAGTTTTCCAGAAATTGTCGTCAATTAAATCGAGATTTTAATGGAGCAGGAGCTTTTCCAATTTTTAATTGTTTGAAGATAACGAAAAGTGAGTTCTAGAATATTTATATGCTTGTATTCAAGAATGTTTTCAAATTTTAAATTTAAAGATTTTTTATTTAAGTAGAAAACAGTTTGAAATAAAGTTTCATTTTATTTTTTAGGGTAGCATCTGGTTTATTTGGGATTTGTAATGGAATATTATCGTTAATAAGTCTTACTAATAGATCTTTTGAAGGGAAGATTAGGACGTTGAGTGGATTACAATTTTCTCTTCACTAATCTGGGGACTTTGTAGTAATTTGAATAGCATAAAATTGCAATTTCTTACCAATCAATATGAAACATGATTAAATGAAGATAGAAGTGAAGTGAATCGAATAGATGTAGTGATATATAAATGAATTGGTAGAGAATTACTACAAGCTGATAGATGTTAGAGTAAATTAGATAGAAATATCATAATTTGTATTTTTGATAGAAGTGGCTCTTAATCTTAGTTTTCAGTTATGAAATTATTATTAGCAGTAATTATTAGAATCAGAACAAGTGATTTGGTGAGTTGAGACTTCATATTTAATTCATGGTCTGGGATTGTTGAGTCAAGTGGGATTCGAGAAAGAGTGACCTTATCTATTCTCCAAGGATTAATAAAGCAATTCATATCGTACTTACATATCTTCAATTGGAATACTAGTATATTAGACTGAAAGATGGGTGTAGAATTAAATAATGAAGAAAGGGCGTTTCAAGGTCAGATTTATTAATATCAAATTTAAATATATATATATCCACTCTTTTGGCTCTATTTATGATATGGTAACGTTTTTATTCCACCTAAGCTATCAGGAGTCATGAGCCTGTGACAATACTCATTTCGACATTTTCTAAATAAGAATGCACAAGAAGAGATTTTGAAAGCACACTATTTTTCTAAGTATATATTTAATTTGAATACCCAGATAATAGCTTTCATTCATTTATATTTTCTACTGTGCTATTTCTGTTGAAACTAATAAACATATATTTTGAACTATAATCTTACCCGAGCAAATTGCAGTGAATTCTATTATACGAAATAGCTGATTTCGAGAATTACAGATTTAGCTACTGGGAATTTGATATCACTGTCTTTTGACGAATGAAGTTTATAGATATTAATTATGAAACATATGTTGAAAGATATAATCTTTAAGAGTGATTGACACAAATTAGCTGATTGCATCGAATTTCGCTATAAATAACAATTCGCATGTTTGGAAATACGACGAAATGGAAGTGAGGGAAGATATTTTAGTAAGATCTGATACATTAGAAACGTCATTATGTATCTCATTATATGTTAGAAGATCAGAATTTAATGGGTAGTCGATATAGTAATTGGAAATGCTATATTTATTGAGTTAATGATATTTGAAACGATTTCAAAGCTATATATATTGGACATAGCATGGAAATGTGATGCTGAATATTACAATGTAACCGTTTAAATAATTCTACGAATTATATTTAAATGCGTCCAATGTTTAAATAACGCGCGAGCGCGCAGTGTTTAAATATTTCTATGAATTTTATTATATGACTATTTGAGAACATAAGTTTACTTTTGCAATTAATAAAAGACTAATTTGAGTTTTCTGTAAATATTGAATATTAAAGTTCGAATGGAAACTGTACTGTCAGGGTGTCTTCCGTGTTCATGTGAGAACATTGAAAACTATTTATTTCTTATTACTTCAGTATATGTCATTGCTCATCTCATACACGAACTAACTAATGCTACATTGAGTCGTGTTCAAATGGGCATAAGAACAGTTCCGTAATTTTAAGAATAAAAATCATGATCTTTCTTTACAAATTGTTGCTCTTTTTCCCCTAACCTCTTACAAGAACAACTTGACCGCGTCTTTCTCAGACGTCGTCTCACCCTCTCCTATGCAACTGAGGGGTTACAACAATTTCTTTCCTCCCCAACAGGCGTCATATGCACTTCAGAAACACACCTTGCGAATTAAATTTAAATAATTTACAGTATAGTCTGAAATGAAAGTCAGGGACACCAGTTATTAGCAAGAATAATTAGTAAAAAAGGATAAACCAAATGTAACAAACAATTAAGTAAAATAATTGCACATTTGAAGAATTGCCGATAATTAATTATTGTAAAATATTTTCGAATTAAATCACATTTTTTTCTTTTATTCTTTCAATTAACAGTTGAAAATTTTCAGAAACCAGTAAATAAATACTTTTCTTAATTATTAATAGAAATTTTGTATTTTAATATTCTAAAATATAAAATTGAAAGTATTTTTTTTTTTGTGTGTATGACTATGTTTGTATTATCATTAACCTTGAGTTAGTTGGTTAAAACTTCTATTTCAAAAATATCTTGTAGGAAAGGGGATTTCTCTTAATTTTCTGAATGGATTAAGGTATGAATTAAATAAAAATATTTTTTTTCGTATCAACTGATGTATTATTTTGATGATTGCTCATAGGAGTCTATGTAATGACTGAAAAGTAAAGGGGAATTATTTAGAGTGTTAAGATAATAGTGACTCCAAAATTATTTGAATGAAAAACTTAAAAATATATCTTACTAATTCTGTTTCTTTTTTGCCATACCTTTGAGTAATTCATAAGTCAAAATGTATGATGCACTGTTTTACAGTTTTGCTTAGAATGATAATTACTGTACCAAGAAATATACTTAAGCCACAGAAAATAATTCTGTTACATGAAAAAAGCTGTATATAACTTATTCTCATGTAACTGACGTTCGCGATATAAAATCACGTAAAATTCAATTTATTTCTATTTTTTATTATTACTA
>BMAW01067401.1:0-12113 GCA_019974015.1 Nephila pilipes | reverse complement strand
ACTCGTTTTCAGGACATCACATTTATTTGCGCACATCTTTTCAAACATAAATTCAAGACACAAATTTACACAAGCACCACTTATCAACGTTCGTCTTTACCTCTTGGAACCAAACTCAATTCTAAATTTCATATCCGTTGCCAGTAAATTATCTAAAATCAAAACTATGATCTGGTGTTGCCAAAAAAAATATCTTAATAAAGAATATTGAAAAAAGGTATTACTTTAAGTTTAAATGGTCTGCTTTTAAAAGTAGAATAGGTAATGTCTTAAATAAAGTATCACATTAAATTAAATCGTCTGCCTTTAAAAGTCGAACAGATAAAAATCTTAAAAAAAGTATCACATTAAATTAAATCGTCTGCCTTTATAAGTTGGACAGATAATATCTTAAAAAAGTATCACAATCGTTTGTTTTTAAAAATTGAATATGTCACAACCTCTCCCCCCTCCGAAATAAACTTTAATAAATTTTTCAGATTAAAGTTTCTTAAGATTTAAATTATTGTTTCTTTCTATTTCAGGAAATTGATTTGCTTAGCAACTTAATTTTTTTATAGAATAGTTCTCTTATAACAACACCATTTCATATGCTAAGCTTAAATTCCTCAAATTACATAAAAAATCAATATTAAACATACATAAATAATAAGAAGAATATCTCTTACATAAATAATAAGAAGAATATGTCTTACATAAATAATAAGAAGAATATGTCTTACATAAATAATAAGAAGAATATCTCTTACAGAAATATAACTTTCTTCCAAAATAATTGACGTAACAAAAATTCAAAAGCACCTTTTTTTTTTAAATACAGTAAATAACAAACAGAATATGAACTGAAAATCACAATATAATTCTAAATACTATTTTTTTATATTTTTAATTCCACTAGGTATTAAATGGAACAGTTAGTCTGCAGCAGATGCTACGAATTAAAACCTTTTTATAAAACTCTATACAGAAAGTTGTTATAACATAAAATAGAATACATATTAAAAGTAATATCTATAATCATCACATTAGACAAAGCAATAATTTATAATGAAAAAAATACTGAAACAAATAAAACATTAGAGAGCTCATATTTTTCACTAGTATACAGCTTTTGAAAATGTACAATGAGTATGTATTTTATAATGAAAAAAAAAAAAAATACTATAACATATATGACATTAGAAAGCCCAAATTTTTCACTGGTATGCAGCTTTTGAAAATGTACAATGAATGTGAATTACATACAATTTGTGATGAAGAAAGTTGCTAAAACAATACAAACAATAAGCCAATTTGTAAAAGAGTAAATGCCTATGCTCAAAGTCTGAAAGTATATTATTTTAAATATATTTTCTCTAATCAGGCCATGGAGTGCGACTTAAGGCATCTGCATTTTTATGACTTATGCCACTGCGATGGACTACTGTATAATTGTAAGACTGTAAAGCTAATGTCCCTCTCATAAGTCGTGGATTCACGCTCACATTATTTTTCAGCCAAACTAAAAGATTATGGTCCGTCATGATGAGAAATTTAGTGTGCCCATCTAAATAACATTGCAGTTTCTTCACAGCAAATATTATGGCAGCACACTCTTTCTCTGTAGTAGAATACCTCTTTTCAGTTTCTGAAAACTTCTTACTGAGATATAATACTGGATGCACTTTGCCTTCTTCATCATTCTGAGCTAGAATTATACCCATACCAGATTTTGAAGCATCAGTCTGTAAAATAAATTCCTTGGTGAAATCCGGTGCATATAATATGGGTTGTTGATATAACTTTTCTTTTAACTCTCCAAATGCCTTGTTACACTCCTCTGTCCAAGTTATTTTTCCTTTTCTTAATTTACCTTTCAGAGTTTCTGTTAAAGGAGCAACTATTGATGAAAACATTGGGATATAATGGTTATAATATCCAGCTAACCCAAAGAATGCTCTCCCTTGACTTTTTGTAGTCGGAACTGGAAAATCTAGGACAGCTTTTACTTTTACTTCATTAGGTGTTCTAACTCCATGACCAACAATGTGACCTAAATATTTAACCTTATCTTGAGCAAATTTACACTTAGGAGGTTTGATAGTTAAGCCAGCCTCCTTTATTTTTTTAATACAGTATTCAGATGACTAAGATGTTCCTCCCATGTATTTGAATAAATTGCTACATCATCTAAATATGGGACAGCAAAGTGTTCACATCCGTGAAGAAGTTCAGACATCATTTTACTAAACGAAAATGGAGCATTTTTAAGTCCAAAAGGCATGCGTAAAGGTCTAAAAGTTCCAAAACTTGTAACAAATGTGGCTAATCTTCGGGCATTAGGTGATAATGGAATTTGCCAGTATCCTTTAGTTAAATCTAAAACTGTTATATATTTTGCAGCTGCTACGGTCTCTACTCTTTGTTCAATATTTGGTAATGGAAAGAATTGTGTTTTTGTCCTATTATTCAATTTCCTGTAATCAATGCAAGGTCTAGATCTTTTCCAGCTACTTCAATTAAAATCATAGGAGAGGTGTAATCTGAATCTCCTATTTCAATTATTTTAAATTTAAGCATTTTATCAATTTCTGTCTTCAGTATTTCAGTTTGTCTCGGTGAAATTCTATAGGGTTTACATTGGACCGGAGTATTTTCTGTCAGTTGAATATCATGCGTTGTTAAATGTGTTTTATCAGGTTTATTTGAAAATATCTTCGAAAAATTTATTAGCACGTCATGTAATTGTTGAATTTGTTGTTCGTTCAGCCTATCACTTAATGTACTGTTTCCTCTAATTTCCTCAAAATCAAACAGAGTTGGTTCAAAGTTTATTGATGGAAAATTTTGATCCAGGTCTTCAATTTCTGAAATATCTTCTACAATCATAAGGTTAACCAATTCAGCCCGCTTATGATAAGGTTTTATCATGTTAAATGGTAAACTCGATTATTGTGTTTTTTTCCTTCAAAACTCACAATATAATTGGTTTCAGATAATTTCTTCTCAATCTTCCCAGGACCTTTCCCCTCTACTGCTAATCTGTTTGGCTTAGCAGTTGATACTACTAATACCAAATCTCCCTCAAAATTTTCTCTCTTGATAGCTTTACGATCATACCACACTTTTCTTTTTGTTTGCATTTCCAGCATTTTGTCTGAGGCCAGATCTTTACATCTTTTTAACCGATTGATTAAATTGAAAACATATTCCACAGTATTATTTCCTGCATCTTCAGGGTCCATCCATTTCTAGTATAATATCGTTACTTGTGTTCTTAGATTTCGACCAAAAACTAATTCTGATGGAGTAAAACCAGTGCTTTCATGCGTGATAAGGCAAATAGTGCTGCAGGTACTTGCTTCTCCCAGTCAGGTGCTGCTTCTATACATAACACTTTTAAAATTCGTTTTATAATTCTGTGAAATCTTTCAACTGGATTGCTTTGCGGATGGTATATTGAGCTTCTAACTACCTTGATTCCAAATTTTTCCAAAAATTTCATGGTTAAATTGCTCATAAACGAAGTACCTTGATCAGTTTGGATTTCTTTTGGGAAACCTATTCTGCTAAATATTTGTAACATAGCTTCAATTATTGATGTTGATCCAATATCAGGCACAGGTACAGCATCTGGATACTTTGAAGCTAAGCAAATGGCTGTAATTAAATATCTATTTCCACTATGAGTTGTTGGTAGAGGACCGCATGCATCAAAGTTTATTTTTGAGAATACTTCTGAAATTATGGGTACTAAAGTTAATGGAGCTTTTGATTTATCATTAGATTTTCCCACTCTTTGGCATGGATCACATGTTTTAACATACTCTTCTATTTCTTTACAGCAATTTGGCCAATAAAAATATCTCGCCAGTCTATCTTTAGTTTTAACAATACCTAAATGTCCTGAAGTGCTATCGTGACATATTGACTTTATTGGTTCTCTAAATGTTTCTGGAACAACAATCAGTTCCCTTTCATTTCCGATTTTATCAAATTTCCTTTTCACCAGCAATCCGTTATCTTTTATTTTGAAATCATTTGATTTATTTGAATTTTCATTCTTTGATTCACTAAGTAATGGAGATAACTCTCTGCTCTGATGTTGAGCTTCAATAAATTCCTTCGAATTAACTTTGATCAATTCCTTGATTGATAAATCTTCATCAGCTTGCGGTAAAATATCTTCAGCAATTTTGGAATCTAAAATTTCTTCTGGCTGCTCTACTTTCTCTTTTGGACTTCGATCTTCGGTAACTTTTTTTGTTTATGATCGTGTGAAAACCGCGCGCATTTACCTTTCCTAAATTCAAGAGTGGTTTGTCTTTAAACAGCTGAGCAGTTTTGTTACCTAACACATATCTTCCAGGATCATTTGTAACTACAGCTGCTTTTGTTTGTATATGACCAAGTTCACAATGGGTTTCAACTTCTGCCAAAGGTAGGCACACTAAATGATCATTCAAAAGATATTGTACCCAAATATGTTCCCCAGTCATTCTTCCACAGTCTACAAACTTTTGTGAAATAACATCTATTGTGGCTCCTGTATCACGAAGAATAGGCATTTCGAACCCATTAATTAAACATTTAATGGTATAGGACTATAATAAGTCATCATTCGAAGATACACAATTTATCTTTTCATATGTTCTTATTCGGGGACATTGGGGTTTAAGATGTTCAAAGGATCCACATTCAAAACAGCGTGGCCTATATCTTTTACTATAGCGATAATTTTTATTCTTATTTTGGAATCCATCTTGCTGATGATCTTTTTGCTGGCGATAGTCATCCCATTTAGAAGGATGTTTTGAATGAGAAGGATTCTCTAACTTCTTAGTGAAATTATCAAAACGTGGTTTAAATAATCCTTTATTTCTGTCTGCTTGAGTGGCAGAAAATTTTGGTTTCATTGTCTTCCTAACATCTTCAAAATTATCAATCTTTTTAACCATCTCAGTAGGTGAAATGATAGTGGTCCATTCATCCATAAAATGCTCTTTAAAATCCATGGAAGTCCACTTTTTAATCGGATCAACCAACATTAGGTCTTTTAACTGTTCAAAAGTTTCGATGTTTAATCCATCTAACCATCCCTCCAAATAACTCTTTAATTCATAATAAAAGTACTATCAGAAGTCTTCTGATGTTTGTTAAACAGCTGTCGAAATTTTTCTGCACTTAATTTGAATATTTGCAACAATAAAGCTTTTACATATTCATACTTCTTTGCATCCTCTTCTGGTTCTCTAGCAATAAGTTGGACTATGTTAGGAGGTAACAATGAAATAAGCTGTGCCACATGATTTTCAGCCGGTATATTCATAATTTTCACTTGGCGTTCAAAAGATACCAAAAATAAACTAATTTCATCTTCTTTAGGATTGAAATGTGGCATGACATCGTGAATTCTGATTTTCACAAGTTGATCAGTTAACTGCCTGGAATCCCCAGTTGGTATATCTGCAGTTCTTGCTTTCAGCTCCAGTTTTTCCAGCTCAAAGGCTCTAACTCGTGCTCTCTCTTCCAGATCCCGTTCTTCTTTTCCCAGTTTTTCCTTCCTTTCCCGTTCTTCATTTTCCAGTTTTTCCTTCATTTCCCGTTCTTCTTTCATGGCACCAAGTAATTGAAGAGTAAATTCCTCATTATAATCAGGATTTTCAACAATCAGTTTACATAAATGAAAAATTTTAAATTCAGGTTTTACGTTCAAACCCAATTCTTCAGCTAAAACTTGTAAATCCTGTTTCCTACTTCTAGGTAAGAAAGCCATGTTGGAGAACTTTTACTTGTATGTGAAATTAAATAATTTCGATAAATGAACGTTGAAACAAAACAGCTTTAAAGAAAGCCACTCGGAAAAGATGACTTGATTCTTGAATAAACAAAGCAGTATATGATGTCAGAACAGCACAGAAAACAGTCAGCAGAAGGAAAAAAATGGCGCTTGAAATCGAAGAACTTTCACTACCAGATAATTCTTCGGACAAAAGGAAAAAAAACAAATTCAGCAACAGATAATTTTCACTAAGCAACTTCTTTAGACAATTCCAAATATCTCATTTTCAATTTAGAAACTCAGAAGACCAGCATTATTTGATTGAGGTAAGCACTCCAATTCTTCTAGTGGAGACCAGCACTACCGCCATTCGAATAAGCACATCTGAATTTCAATTATCTTCGGTGGAACCTCCAAATAATAGTCTGTACTGTATTGAAGACTATTAATAAAAATGACTCGTTTTCAGGACATCACATTTATTTGCGCACATCTTTTCAAACATAAATTCAAGACACAAATTTACACAAGCACCATTTATCAACGTTCGTCTTTACCTCTTGGAACCAAACTCAATTCTAAATTTCATATCCGTTGCCAGTAAATTATCTAAAATCAAAACTATGATCTGGTGATGCCAAAAAAAATATCTTAATAAAGAATATTGAAAAAAGGTATTACTTTAAGTTTAAATCGTCTGCTTTTAAAAGTAGAATAGGTAATGTCTTAAATAAAGTATCACATTAGATTAAATCGTCTGCCTTTAAAAGTCGAACAGATAAATCTTAAAAAAAGTATCACATTAAATTAAATCGTCTGCCTTTACAAGTTGGACAGATAATATCTTAAAAAAGTATCACAATCGTTTGTTTTTAAAAATTGAATATGTCACACCATGTTACATGCTAAAAATCCAATTTAATAAAACCGTTCTATAACAATATCAAACTTTGATATCATTTAATAAAAAACAATGAAAAAATAAGAAAAAGGGAAATAAAAAAAATTAAGTATTTTGTTGTAATTATGATTTAACACATAGAATATGCGATTTGTTTTGGCAATGACATTTTGTTAAGAAATATTTATTACATTTGTATAAAATTATAGCTTTTTCCCGTTTTCCCTTTTTCAGCATTGGTGTTGAAGGAAATTGCGCATTTAGTATAGTTTTCCTCTTGGCGTTTAACCATGCTGCGACCATGGAAATTAGTGAAGTCGTTCCCACGGAATTAACACCCCTTCCGGGGAATTCGACTGAAGAAAATCATCCGAATGAAATTCCAGCAACTGACGAAGACATCGTTACTCCAGTTCGCCTCGACCCAGAAGCCTCACCTGACGAAATCAACAACTTCTTCGTCAAAAATGCAGAAAGTATTAGGAAACTAATACAATTACGAGACCTTTACGCTTTATGGGCAAAGCGTATGAGCGCCGCATCGTATCAAAACCCAACGGACTTCTCGAAGGCGCAAGCAGAATTGGGCATAGTATATGCTCAACTTACGACCATCAAAAGTAAAGTTCAAGTTCCACTCTTCAAACTACCTGCTACTGCAGCTATTCTGGATAAAATTATAGAAGCTGCAAGGAAGAAAGAAGAAAAAAGAATGAAGAAAATGGCTTCGAAGAATAATGGCGGCCATAATCCAGCCAATTCTCCGGAAGTGGGTGGTGCTAAGCTCAAATCTCCAATCAAGCCCAAATCTCCAATTAAGGGCGGAGCATCAAAGAAATATAACGCTAAGAAGCATTCTGCCGATGAAGATGGCTTTTCTGCTTCTTCGAAGCATCTTACCGTGAAGAATGGTAATATTAACGAACCCAAAGGAGATGAGATTACTGAAATTAGTGAGGATAAGGACGCTGGGGAACCAGTGAACCCCACCACCACTCCTAACAAAACAAAAATCGCACCTTTTTTCTTCACTCCTAAAGGAGATTGGAGGCAACTCCTCTCCTTTGCACGTTTGGAAGCGCCTTAGCTTTACAGCAAACTCAGCGGCCGCTTCCTCCGTCTCACTGTCCACCATGAGACGGAATACAGAAAATTGGCAAATTTTCTCCGAACCGAAGGTGTGGAATTTAAATCATATATGTTAAAATCGGACCGTCCTCTCAAATTAATTTTGCGAGGCCTTCCATCTACTACAGATTTAGAGGAAATTAAAAAAGAAATTGAAAGCGAAGACTTTCAAGTACACAAAATTTCACTCCTTACAAAATTCCAAACCAAGGCTCCAATGCCTCTGATTTACTTTCAGTTAATTAACAACCAACAGGTCAAACAAATTTACAATTTTACTGAAATGTTCGGAACTCAAATAAGCATTGAAAATTACAGGGGAAATAAACGCCCCTCTCAATGCTGGAGGTGTCAGGGGTTTTTCATTCCTCTGAGGTTTGCCACCTCCCTATCAAGTGTGTCAAATGCGCTGGGGAGCACAGGGCACGAGATTGCCCAAATAACTTTCACACTCCTCTGCGATGAGCAGACTGTGGTGGGGATCATGCGGCGAATTGGCGCCAGTGCCCCCTATTCCCAAAGGGTAAAAACTCAAACCCGAAAAATTTAAATAAAAATCAAAATAAAAATTTAAAAAACTCTAACCCTAAGACAAAAAATGTTAATTCTTCCACGAACCAGCGTCCTATCGAGAGTTATCGACAGGCCAAGCCCAAAATTTCTTATTCTCAAATTCTGACCGGACAGGTTACGGAGCATGTTGCCCCTATTCCAAATCCTACGGCTACTCCCAGCACTGGAAATTTTGGGGAAATTTTCCGTGCCGTAATATCTATCTAGTGACGCAAATGTCGATGAGCAATTATTTGCTCGGGCATTTAGGGAGTGTCTCCCTGCCCTCCGCTAGGTCACTGCTGCCGACGACAAGGCTTGTATTACTTTTGAAGCCTATGTCGCTCTTAAACATGGGTGCGCATATCGTGCTATTCCCCAACATTAATATTCAATCGTGACGTGCATGACATTTCTCTTGGGTTCTGGAACGCAAATGGCTTGCGTTCCAAGATTGACGAAGTCAGAAACTTCGTCACAGAGCATAGTTTTGATCTGTTTTTGGTTCAAGCTCCAACCGGGGCACGAACCCCAGATCGCCAACTACCGTCTTTACAAAGACGATAGAATAACTTTAACTCCTCGTATCAACGGAGGCACCGCTTTATACTGTAAAAATAATTATGAACATTGCAGAGTCCTCTTGCCGAGGTTACAGTATATAGATGCAACTGCTATCGAAATCAAAATTAATAATTATCCACCACTGCGAATAATTTCTGCTTATATTCACTGTACCCCATTAAATAGATGCCATTTTCCAGAGGAGGACTTCATTAAACTTCTCAATTCAGGACAAAACGTAATCATTGCTGGAGACATGAATGCTTGTCATAAAGACTGGCATGATTCAAGATCAAACACTTTTGGCCAAAAACTCAAAAATGTTATAAGCAGAAATCCTGGTGCTAGGGTTGTTGCACCGTACACCCCTACGCACATAAACCCTAGGTCCCGGCCGGGGGCTAGGGATTCTATTATTGATCTTGCAATCCTCAAAAATATTCCCTTCAATTATGATATAAGAGTCATTAATGATCTGAGTTCAGATCATTTACCGGCCATTTTGACTCTTAATACAAACTCTGCATTTTTGAAATTACCAGAGCAACTCTCTACCAATTGGGAGAATTTTAAATTTATTTTAGATTCAAAACCCCTCCCCATTCCTGAAACCTCCAGCAATGAAGATATTGAAAAATCTATCGACAAAATTGGTGAAATTATTTCTGAGGCATTTGTGACGGCCTCAAAACCAAAATTTAAACCTCCTCCTCTGAGACTCCCTATTGAGATCAGAAATAAAATTCGTCACAAAAATTATGTACGGAGAGTCTGGCAAAGATGTAGGAATCCGGCTCTTAAATCTGAACTCCGTGCACTCAGTAATGAGATCAAACGAGATATTCAACACTTTTCCCAATCCAGATGGGAAAAACACATTGAAGGCCTCTCGCCTGACTCAAACACCCTTTGGAGGGAAACCTCCCGACTCAAAAAGCCTTTTCACACCATTCCGCCCCTGAAGGGCGCCCGAGGCAGTGTTGCTGTAGCTCCTATTGAAAAGGCGGAAGTAGTAGCTGATAGCCTTCAAAAACAATTCGAACCAAATGAAGACGAGAATCCCAGATTCTCAGAACATACAAAACGTAAAGTCCAAAGATTTTTGGCTTCCCCCACATGCCTAGACCTGGAACCAGTCCAGGCTAGTGAAAGTTTGGACTTTATTCATAAAACCAAAATTAAAAAAGGCTCCGGGATTGGATTTAATTTCAAACCGCATCCTTAAAAACCTACCTCTTAAATTTATTTTCTTATTCCCTCTGCTCTTTAATTTTCTTATGGAAAACTGCTACTTCCCTAAGGCTTGGAAGATTGCCGTGGTGGTTCCTATTCTCAAGTCTGATTCGGATGATTCTAAACCTCAAAATTATCGCCCCATATCGTTATTCAGCTCGCTGAGCAAAGCATACGAATTTGTTATTTTGAATCGCCTGGACCAGTTCTGCAATTCCAGGAATATTGTTATTGTCCAGAGCAGCACGGTTTTGTTCCAAAGTGCTCTACAGTAACACAGTTACTTAGAGTTACTGAGACGGTCCAGCACGGCTTTTCCAATAATAAGGCCACGGGTATGCTTTTTATCGATATTGCCAAAGCTTTTGATAAAATTTGGCACGATGGGCTTATTTCCAAGATGATGCGACTTGGAATTTCGGACCAACTTATCAAAATTATTCACTCGTTCCTTGACTCTCGTAGTTTTCGGGTTCGAGTCGAAAATGTAGTCTCCTCCCCCCCGTCCAATCCTAAATGGAGTCCCCCAGGGATCGATTTTAAGTCCAAGAATTTTTTCTTTGTACGTAAATGACATCCCGAAGGCTTCCAACATTCATTTGGCGATGTACGCTGAAAACACTGCCATTATGTCCCAACACATCTGCAATCGGAAAATTATTGAGAGATTACAGAGATACATTTCTCGTTTACAGCTCTGGCTCATTAACTGGAAAATTAAAGTTAATGCATCCAAAAGCGTTTGCCTCCTCTTTACGAAACAACGGCGCATTGGCAATTTGCCAGCAGTCAACATTTTCGATCAACCTGTCCCCTGGGTTACTGAATACAAGTACCTAGGGTTGGTTTTAGACGCAAAATTAACATTTTCCCACCATATCCGAAAAACCTATCAAAAGGCTATCGGAATGAGCAGATTGCTCACACGCTTGATTTCTCGTAAGAGCAAGCTGGCGATCAGGCACAAACTTTTGCTCTACAAGTCGATCTTAAGACCGATCATGTTGTACGCGTCGCCTATTTGGGCGTCTGCGGCGACCACCCATCTGTAACGACTGCACGTCTTTCAAAACATCCACCTTAGGAAAATGTTAAATGCTCCCTGGTTTGTTCGGAACGAAGTCCTGCATAACGACCTTAAAGTTGAACCAATTCTAGAGTTTATCAAAAAACAATCGTTTAATTTCTTTAATAGGATCCCTCAAATACCTAATGAATCACTTCAACAGCTCCCTGCATATGATGCAAGCATTGCATCTTCGCAGAAAAGACACAGAGCAGCGCTCGGACACTCCTATGTTCACTTCCCAGTCCTAAAAAGACTGCGAGTGCATTGAAGAAATTCATTAGTGAAATCCTGCTTAATTTTCAAAATTCAGGACTTCACATCGATAAGTGGCAATGTCCCATGGTCAAAATGGACCTCGCGTAATACTGTCGATCACTTTCAAAATTTTTAATTTTTCGAAAACTTGAAAATTTAAACACTTTTCCAATTGTAAACAACTAAAATCATCACCTTTCTAAGGTAATAACTGTTTTCTCTACCAGGCGTCGCTATTGGAGCATAGCAAATTGCTCAATTCTTACTTTTCGACTCATTCTCCTCGCGTTTAAAATCTTCCTTAATTTTAAATAGCTAAATTTTCCTTTAAATTGGTTTCCGAACGGCATTTCTTTTTAATTCATTTTAATTCAATAGTTTAATTTTTCTTTTTATAACCTCTCAAAATCCCGCGGACAACAGCTTTCTCGAAGTCGCTTTCGTCTTCGAACTTATGTCCCACCCCTTAATCTACTCTCCGCTTATTGCTATATATGCTTCTTAGCTTACGGCTACAGCATCCAATGGCAGTGCGCGCTTTCGTAACTTTAATTTCCCGCTCTGTTTTGGCAGTTCCTCACTCTGCCGAACGCCCAGGCGTTTGTTGCCTTGATCCTAATTATGATAGCTTTTTACAATTCTGATAAACT
>BMAW01067399.1:194109-205630 GCA_019974015.1 Nephila pilipes | reverse complement strand
AAAAAAAAACCGCACCTTGGGTGACGAAATCTGTTATTTACAAAACTTTGCATAGAACTTTTTGATAAATTTTACGCTTGAATTTAATTCAAAGTACTATTTTTGGTTTGTTTTGGATGCCTTTTGTCTCATATTTATTACTCGAAATGAATACATATTTTCTGCTTTTATACGGAGGATACTATTTTAACAATTTTTTGTAAAAAAAACCCGTAGAAATACATTCGATATGCAAAGAAAGATAAGGTTTCGTACTCTTGAATATTATCAAAATTCAACAAACATATATGACAACTCGTGATATATTCTTTTAATTTTTACGAGCTACGTATTTTATTTTATGGAGTTTGCACAGGGGTTACATGTCCGGATTGTAATGAAATTTAATGTAAAATGTGATTCGTGTACACACATATTTGTTATCGAGCATTGATTTCACTTATTTTTTTTGACTTTCAGCAAAATTAATAAATTCTTATGCGCATGAGTTTTATTTCAATTTTTATTCACACCACACATTAAGGTGCTTTTAACACCAAACTTGAAATTTGAATTTGGACATAAACATTTATATTTTTTCATTCAATTTATAATTCATATAATTCTCGACAGTTAAAAAAATAAGATGAAGAAATAAAGAACTATTCACATTTAAATTGAACATGTAAGCAACTAATTATTATATATATATTTAAACGTTCGATCATGTTAAATCAAATTATTTGTGTAATAAGAGAATGAAATTTATTTCTTAATTATCATTAAATGAAATATATTTAATTATATATTAAATCAAAATTTTGGGAAACTGGTTTCCATGTATTTAAGAAATGCAGAAAATTTTAAAGAAAATTGTCGATAAAGAAAACAGAAGGTCAGTAGTAATATTTTCTTTTTTGCTAACGGACGTCTTTCTGAAGCCATTTTAGTTTTTAACGGTTTTAAATTTTGATCTTAAGGTTCCGTATTCTGAATCACACCCACAAGTTTTCATAGGTTGCTTACGTTATTATTAATAACAAGGAATGAAGTATTTTTTCCCCCTCAAAATAATTAAAAACATTAGAATATTCATAATTTTTAAATGAATAATTTTTATTGATAGAATTGTTAAATATTCCTTGTTTTATTTTTTAATTGTTTATTACCTCTTAAACTTACTTCGATAATGCTAATTGTATTTTTTTATCATTACTATTTTCTTTCTCCTTATTTAAAAAAGAAATACATTTATATATTTTTTGCAGGTAATTCTGATTGAAGTGACAAATGTGCAACATGTATCCTTCCTCTTATTGGGTATTGCTGACTGTGTGTTCTTTCTTTTTATTACATGTTAGAGGTAAAGTTCCGTTTATTCATGCTTTTTATTTATATATCTATTAAATTTTTAGCTTAACATTTCTCAACTTTATGCTTAAAGCATAAATATTCATTAATGTTCAGTTCATTAATATCTCACCTGATTGTACAGCTTCAATAAAAACATTCTTAATATCGTTAATTAACATTCAGTTTCTTTATTATGATTACGGAGAACACAATATAAGCAAATTTCTTTTTTCTTATATTTGTTACTTTTTAAAAATTGCTTCATAAGAAGCAATACTTGATCAAAACACATTCAAGGTTGAAAAATATATGGAAAAATAACTAGAAATTATTAAATGTCAATATTATGCTTTTTTTTTTTTTTTTTTTTGATGATTGGAGTTGAATCTATGTAAAATATGGAATCTTTTTATTCATTTTAAATGCCTCAATAATCTTAATTTTTTTTTTCGAAAGTACGAAGCCTCAGTTTATTGAAAAGCTTCAATTGAAAAATGGAATCACTCACTCAAGAATAATTTATTTACGAAAAACAAATTTTGTATTTTTAATTAACTGGTGGTTTTGAAATTTTTTTTACGACGTGAAAGCAGTCGCTTGACATAACGTTAATTTTTATTTTCCACCTATTGCGGTTCGTTTAAACTAGTATAATCATAAAAAAAAAAGGAAATAACAGTTATTTAAAAAATTATAAACTGCAATGCAATTTAATTAGAACGAGACTGAATGACATTCCTTCTTTCCAGAATTTCTGAAGTGAGGTTCTATGAGTTACTTTACAGAAAATACAAAAAATCTCAATATTTTTTTTTCCGAATTTTACGAAGAAAAAAAAATCTGCTCTTAATATTTCCAGAAAACTTGAATAAGTAATTTCCTATCATTAAAGGCGTAAAAATGCCTACATAACTAATTCTAGTCCTACCGGATGACCAGGTAAAACATTTTTTCCTATGGGGATAAGCCCAGTTTTTAAAATGAACTTATAATCTGAGTTTGTGAAACCATTTCTTTTAATGAAATACAAGGAAAAAAATACTGCAAAACCTTCCTGGGTGTCCAAACAATTAGGCAAGAGAATTGAGAGAGGAAGCTACAGTTGTTCAGGCGCTTTGTTGCGTCTTATTTCTTTATAGAAGTCTTAATAATTTGCTGGAATATACTGCTAGAGCTTCCTGTACAGTGCGAAGTCAAGACATAATCAGTGTGTACATGATGGAGGAGATACGTTGCTCTGGGTGACGCAATTGGATCCATCTGGAAGAGACTTAACAAATGAAATATGTCCCATTTTCATATGGAATACATATATCTATACTAAAGGACTGAAACCGTCCCAAAGTGATTTTTATGGCCACGAGTTAAGTTTTTTTTTACATTTTTTTTTCACTGGGAGAATTTCTCGAGGTAAATTTATTTTGGGCTCAAATTACGAAATTTACCCACTATTAAATATTATTCCATTCTTTACAGCTTTTTTCACATTGTTTCGCTATAATATAAGTATCTTTATTTAGTTAATACATCTTATAAATCGGATGATTTGAAAACAATCGAACATTTTCATATTAAGAGCTCAGTTAATCCAAGACACTCATTTCCATCACGAATTAGGACAAGGTGACTTTGTCTCGTGTTTGACACATTTATTTCCCCCTTTTCTGCGAGTGAAAGTAAAAACTCCTTTTCTCACCTTTGATCAGAGGTTAGGAAGAAAATTCTCCAACTATCCAAATACCTTTGGAGAGCTCGCGAGCAAACACGATACAATCGCATTTAATAATGTGACCTGCATTTTTAATGTTTCTAAAGAATACTTACGGGTTTTCTCGATTTATTTTTCACTTGCATAACCTCGAGCTCTCGGCTTTCAAAGCAAGCAATAGGTTTAGTGATTTCGTAAAATGCAGAGATTGAAATTTCGAGCACGTTCTTAGCTCGGTCGTTAAGAAGCAGATTTTGTTTGTTTGTTTTTTTATCAAGTAGCTTCCATTATAGTGAACAAGACTTAACTACAATGTTTGAAATAAAATGTGGAAATTAAGTCATCTTTTTAAATGGTGATTAAGGCCTCAGATATTGCAATTAAATATGTTAAATCACGATGGTCGTTCTTATTCTTACTGCTTCTTTTAGAACGATTTTATTCTGTTTTATATCGATTCAACTTTTTATAGCGAGCTCCCGATAATTTTTACTTTGCAATTATCCAAAAAAAAAAAATGAATGCCTCTGCCAAGAAAAGTGAGTTTATTTTGTGCCCAGTTTAAATAAACCTTACTTTTTTTAAATTAAAAACGATGGAAATCCTATTTTAGCATTCAGATGTCTGTACATTTATGTATTTGTTTATGCAATGAAATTCATATTTATAAACACAAGTAATTAGAAATAGCTGTTTTCTATATATATTAACTTTTATAAATCATGCACTTACCTTTAAGTACATCTAGCATAAGATTCACTGTATTTGTGACTTAAAATATTTGCCCAGCACTCATAAAATTAAATATACTGAATATAATGATAATTCCAAAAATTGAATTCATAATTTTTTTTTAAATTTATGATTCATATTTTTCATAATTCTTATATAACTATTACTTAAAATTTGTAAATGTTTGTTAAAAGAAAATTATGATCACTGTATAGGAAATAATGTCATTTCATGATGTGTGAAATGTCAGGACTATGGATCAAGTAGATTTTGAAGCTGAATATCCTAAAAAAACATTTTGAGGAAAATGCAAATACCCAGATACTTTTCTTCGCACGTTTTTTTTTAAATTCCTTTTTCTAACGTTCTATTTTTCAAATTTACATAAATAGTACTTGAGAGTCGAATCAACGGAATTACCTCTATTTTTGCAGCAAAAGAAAAATTTGCAAAATTCGAAGCCTGTTTATATCTCGGTTACCTTAAGGTGGGTGGATCTTAAATTAGCGTACTTCTTGGTGACTGGGAAAAATTCAAAAAGGCGATTAATCGCCAATTCGGTAACCCATCCAAAAAAAAGTCGTAAAATAGTAAAAATCGTGTTTTTGTGGTAACCTTACTATAATAGGGGATCTCTTAAAGGGACTTGTTTTTATTTCTATATATTCTAATTTATATTATATACTATATAACAATATTTGCATTTTAACTCTTATTTATATTATATTATACTATATATATTTGATTTTCAATTCTTTTTTATTTTATATTATACTATATATATTTGAATCTCAATTCGTATTTAAATTATATTATACTATATATATATTTGAATTTTAATTCTTATTTATATTATACTATATATATTTAAATTTTAATTCTTATTCATATTATTTATTTTTATTTATATTATTTTAAATTTTATACTATTTATATTTGATTTATTTGAATTCGTATTAATTTTTATTTTAACTATTATTAATTCTTATTTATATGATATTATACTATTTATATTTGACATATTCTAATTCTATACATCTATATATTATATTTCTTATTTATATTATATTATACGCTAAATTAGGACTTTACCCCATAAGTCTCTCGTCGACACGCCACCACGAATTTCCCTACCTAATGTTAATCCTGTGGAGTTACGTACTTAAAGTCTCACATCTAGAATATTTATTTTAACTGCATGAAATAAAGTGCATTTTAAAGAGCATTAAAAAATGAAGGCTTCTGTGGAGTGACTTTTTTTTCCTGATTTTTGCAAGTATTTTTAAATTTTTATTAAAGATCTGAAAACGTGCATCCGGCACACTTAATTGATCATAAAAATACTTTGAATAATCAGGAAAAAAAAGTAATTCCACAGAAGCCTTCCTTTTTTTACCCTCTTTCAAATGCATATTTTTTTAAAAAAATTAATTTATTTCCCTGCTTGTAATTTGTTGAGTCAGCAAACTAAGCATGGAAAAAGGGGAAAGCAATATTAAAAGTCCCGCCTCAATGCGCAAGGATACATGGTAAAGACACGTTGACAAAAGGTGATTTACAACCCTTCCGAGGAAAGTCAGCCGATTTCTGGGAATTTGTAAGTGATCTTAGGATCCCTCCTAGTTGAGTAATATCCGTTGAAAGTTTGTCTCGCTTGCTCTACAGATATCTAATGTGGTATTTCACAGTGTTTAAAAAGTAAGCTTCATTCACGATTTCTTAAAACTAGAGTAATCCTTCGTTTTTTACGCTATTTTTACTGGGTATTTAAAAAAACACACTCTGCAAATTACTTTATTAATTATTAAAATGAACTATAGATATTTTAGATACGCCATTTAGAGAGAGATAAAGAAGAAATTTGCTTTTTTTAAAAAAAGAAATTAATTATAACTAAAGGAATATTGTTCAAATTTTTATGATAAAATTGAATGCACATCTACATAAATTATGTGCGTGACCATTTATTGCTATTTTTTCAAAACTCCATTTGTAGGAATCAGATTAATTGTAGGAATCAGATTAAAATATATCAAGTTTTTATGATTAAATGAAGAATACAGAGAAAAAATTTATTGCATTAAATTTTTTCAGGTTCTTATATATGTGAACAATTTTACATGGCTAATACATTTCTCGAGAACGGAAACATTATTTTTCTGCTTTGAAACAGCGTATGGAGTAGCCGAATGGTTCTGCTCGCTATTTTGTGGCTAGTGATGCAATCGCAACGAGAGTTCGAGGCCTATTTTCCTAGAATCGCCACCGTGTTTCAAATTTAAAAAATAATAAATAGCTCTCATGTTTCTTCCAATTGCGACACTAATAAATATTCAATCTTTACAAATTTTGTTTTAAGATTTCGACCTCGAATTAGCTTTCCCCCTTTCTTTAGTATAGCAACTAATACAGAATGAAAATTATTAAATGGATATTATATGAATGATGCTCTGCCAAAAAATATTAGCTACCCAAGGGGCTATTGTTTTCTATACCCTATAAATGCCATACCTGATCACTTTTCAAAAATTAACTTATTATTTCTTTTTATGTCTGCTTTCATTAGTAACGGACTTAATTTTCAAACATATGTTGTAATAAATTTCTTTTGAATTTTTTATTGGATTGAAATAAAATATATGCAATATGTGTTTCATACCTGCTTTCACCACAAATGAACTTAATTTCCAAAAATATATCGTCATAAATTTCTTGGATTGAAGTGAAACAAATACAAAAATTAAGTATTTTATATGCTTATCTATTTATGTATTACCTTGAATCATTTGTAAACTGGAATCAAGGAAGGTCTGAAAATAAATAACCTTATTTAGAATTTTAAGCGGTGAGGCAACCTTTTTTTCCCCCCGAGAACTTCAAACTACATATTTTTAGTTTGGCTTAGTGTTCAATTGATTTTAATATTGATTTACAATTATTAGTTATCAAATGAACTATTTTTTTATGTGGACCCATCTTTTTTGGCTTTTTTTTTTTTTGGCTTTAGAACTTTTTAATTTTTATTGAATTGTCTTTTCACCTCTCTAAAATAAAAAAAAGGACGTTTCATGAAGATAGATTGCGCCAAACTATATATACGAAGGAAAAATTGCATTTTTATGGTGGTAGAAATGCTTATTGATATTTTATCATCCTCGTCTCTTCTTTTCGAGCAATTGATTTTTTAGTCTCAATGCCAAAACATAAATAAATAACTTAGATTCTTTAGAAATGATCCTAGCACGAAACAAGAACTTGTTTTTATTGAGAGACTCCAATGAATTTCGAGTTAATTTCATATATATCTAAAATGTTATTCCCTTCTTGTAATTGAAAATAGAGTATCCATAAGTGTAAATTTTTCCGCCAACTACATTATTTTACACAATTAAAAGTCGAGAATAATCGACTAATTTCTATTACGATGAGATTGTGTGGGCAAAGTCTCTTGATTGAGATAAATTTATAATTTAAGGTTGATTTAATTATTTTTTGAATATAAATGTAGATTACGATTGTATGAAGTACCTTAGAATATAGCTTTCCTATAAAGTTCGTAAAATTAGTTACAATATTTTATGTTTTATTTTTTTCTATTAAATAGCATTATATTTTTAGAAAAACGTGATTCATTAAAGTTTAGATTTTGTTATTTGTTTGTTTGCATACATGACGTACTAGAGTAACATGAACTTTTCAGCGACTGACTTCAGAAAAATTAACCAACATTTGATAAAGGTAACGACACGTGAAACTGTACGATCATTGTCCCACTTTTATAGTTTCTTTGCCTTTGATTTGAAAATAAAATGTAAATTTTGTATCTTTCAATACAAATATTTGACATGCATACTATTTATTCTTTTGTTTGTTCATTCTGTGTTTTATAAGCTTCTATCGTGAGCGTTTGATGCATACAGGTGATGTTAATGATACTGTAACGTGATTACCTGTACAAACTAAAATTATCATTACCTTAAGTTTTTGTAAGCCTTTGTTATAGATCAGAGGTCTTCAACATGGGTTCTGAGGAACTTTGACAGGGGTTCCGTAAGTGATCACTATTTTCTTAATCAAAGAACCAAAATTTTATTTAAATTTTAATTTTTGTACAAGCTTAAATTCTTAAATGCAGTTTGCTTATAAAAAATAAGTGTTAATAAATATTTTTTGGATAAAACAAAATTTAAATTTCATAAAAGTCACGTGCTTCAAATACATTAATCGAGAAACATTAGGTCACATATTAGTCTTCATTCTTTGACTCAATCGATATTTCTCAAATTGATATATTGACTGCACCGCAACTCAACTGAAAGTAAAATTAAATCAAATTCAAATTATGCATTTTTGGATTGACATTAAAGAAGAATATCCTGAAATTGCCAAAAGAGTTGTGAAACATCTAATGTCATTTGTTTCGACCTATGTATATGAAAACGTTTTCTCTTTGTACGCTGCGACAAAAACAAAATGCAGAAACAGATTGGTTGCTGAACAGGACATTAGGCTGCAGATTTTATCAATTATTCCAGACGTTAAAATACTTTGAAATAAAAAACAATCACAGCCAAGTCATTAAAAATTTTCTTTTTTTTTTTTAAATTTGTTTTAATTTAAAATATTGTTGTTTTTATTTATTGATATAATACATTTTAGAAAAACAAAAAAAAAACGCCATTAGCTACCTTTCCCTTCATTATCTTATTAAGAAGTTAGTGTTGTGATGAAAAAAAAAAAGATGCAGTAATAATTTTGTTGATTTGAATAGGGTAAAGCTTTGATATCCTATTTTTTCTGCACTTTGATCAAGAGGTTCCTTCAAGAAAACGGTAAGTTCAAAGAGTTTCCAAAGTGTAAAAAGTTATAAATAATTATTTCACTCAAAACAAAAATTGAGTTAAGGTAATGATTTTAAAACTTTTGTTTTCAATATGAGAGCAATCCGAATAAAATCTTGTAAAAGAAGTAATGAAAAGTGTATATATATATATATATATATATATATATATATAAATAGAAATATAATTTTTTTGTTTAGTTTTTATTAATTTCGCTCTAAAAGCAACACGAGAGCTTAGAAATATAAAATAAATATGTATTACAATCTGTGTCTTTTAGTTTTAAAAATCAAACTCTTAATAAAAACATGTGCCTTGATATAAATTTTCTTTCCTATTGGGGAAATTAGAATTGGATGCAATATTATCAACAAAATTCTAATAATTATTTGTTAAAATAACCACATACTGACAATACAGCAATTTGTTCTGACCAGGTATCGGCTTTTTAGCCACCCAAGGGGCTATTGTTTTAGTTGGGTCAATTTTGGCGAACCAGATCACTTTTCAATTTTAATTACATTTAGCTTAAATATATTCAATTTAATAATTTGTCATTTCCTTTAATTTTAATTACATGTAGCTGATATAAAATTCAATTTAATAATTTATCGTTTGCTTTAATTTTAATTACATTTATCTTAAATATGTTCAATTTAATAATTTATCGTTTCCTATAATTTCAATTACATGTAGCTGATATAATATTCATTTTAATAATTTATCGTTTCCTATAATTTTAATTATATGTAGCTGATATAATATTCATTTTAATAATTTATTGTTTGCCTTAATTTTAATTACATTTTTCTTAAATATATTCAATTTAATAATTTACTGGCTCCTTTAATTTAATATCGCTCCTTTAATTTTTAATTAAAGTTTACTATTGCCCGTTTCTCGATATTTTATCGTTTACTTTAATTCTAATATTTAAATGAGTAATCTATATTATATTATCTTATATACATATAAGCGAAATACCACTGACTGACTCATCACGAGATCTCAAAGACTATTCAACCGATTGACTTGAAATTTAGCATAGTTACTCATTTTGCGATGTAGACGCTCACTAAGAACGGAATTTACGGAATTCTTATCCAAAATGTAATTTTCATCCGTTAATCTACTCTTATCCGTCGGTTATGTAATTTTGGCGACTTTATCGCCAAAAATGATATGACCGACGCTAAACGGAATATATTTTTTTTATATGTATACTGTGTATTGTCAGCAATTAAGTTTACTTGGTTTACGCGTGCGAAAGGGAAAAATATCAAATAATTTAATATTGAAGCGCTGATGGAGGATTGGCAAGGATTTGGCGAAGGGGCTCTTTATGTGAAATTTCGTACATGTCGAAAATAGGAAACGTACATATTTAGAGAAAGAAATAAATAAGTTTGGAATAAATTCAGTTTCTGAATTTGGAATGTAGTTCAGCTCCAAATCTTAGCGGGATTTTGAAAAATACTAAAATTGAGACTTTTTATGGTGTAGCACACACGCAAAACAATCTTTGTTTACTGGAGGACCTCGCCAGTTTACATGCATGAACGAACTGAAGAGGTTATGGCATACGTAAGATATTTTGTACATCCCGACTTCCACGACTTTTTTTTAGGATTGCAATCATTTGCAATCCTAAATGGTCAGAAATCAAAATGTCTTGAGGGGAGGACAAAAATCTTATGATAGACACGATTCCATTGCGAGGGTATTTCATTTGAAAGTCAAGCACATGATGAATATTCTGACAAAAGGTTGCATCTTTGGCAATACTAGGTGTAACATGTTTACGGTGGAATGAATTTTATCCATATTATAAATATATAAAGTGACTTTTTACTAATTTTTTTCATTTTTCTCATATATTTGAATGTCGAGGATAACCATTATTACAGACAACCAATTTCTTAAAATTTTAAATTTAGGTTATCATTAAAGTGTTAAAAATTGAAAATTTACTTGATATCCTACGTATAGGTTCCAAATATTATATTATCGTCTGTCCAGTGAAGCGGACGGATATCTGCTAGTTTAATAATAATTACAAAAAAAGCGCACTTTGCGTGGCAAAATTTGTTCTTTTCATAAAACTTTGTATATAGAACTTTTTATTATGTTAAAATTTATTTTTATATAATTAATCAGTATACACAAAATTTGGATTAACACTAGCATTGTCGATCTTTTATGAATCAAGTGATACGATTTTGAAAAAAATAGTAGAAACGGATTTTTTTGAAATTAGAAGGCATGAAAAAAGGAGTAAAAAAAGTTGTCGAAAGGGAAAAATGACTATTTTTGATGCAATGAAAAAGCTAGTTTCTTCCTAGTTTGGGATAGCTTTCAAACACTTGAACAACACGGAAGGGCAATTTAGCCTCACGAGGGACAGAAACCAGTTGATTTGCTTTATGAGGGCGAGAGACCCCTCCCTACCGGAAAAGCTTGCAAGAAACTGTGTAAAAGAACGATAGAGATTCAATTACTCTCCTTTTCTCTTATTTTGAACGGGGGGGATAGGAGGAGGAGAATCGAGGTGGGGAAACAGCTCTACTTCTTTCAGTTCTGTCTAGAGGAAATATTTATTACCCTGTGACGTCATTTTCAAACTCCATGATAGCTGTCAAAACATAAATATAAGAAAATGGAAAATATTAGAGCAAAATTGAAAAAATTAAAAGCACCTAAGAAGTTCCTAATTTGAATTCAAGCGAAATAAGGAAAATTAAGAAAAATAATGCTTGTAATTTCTCTTTTAAAAGAGAACTATTTTCTTCTGCTCCATATGACCAGTATTGTATAAGTACTTCGTCCGCACTAAGTAACGCCCCCTCCCAGTAGAGGGAGCTTTCATCGATTCTTACTTTCGGAATCACTCGAAGGGAGCTTTAAGGCC
>BMAW01067399.1:160745-194099 GCA_019974015.1 Nephila pilipes | reverse complement strand
ATAAGAAAATGGAAAATATTAGAGCAAAATTGAAAAAATTAAAAGCATCTAAGAAGTTCCTAATTTGAATTCAAGCGAAATAAGGAAAATTAAGAAAAATAAAGCTTGTAATTTTTCTTTTATAAGAGAACTATTTACTTCTGCTCCATATGACCAGTATTGTATGAGTACTTTGTCCGCACTAAGTAACGCCCCTTCCCCCCTCCCAGTAGAGGGAGCTTTCGTCGATTCTTACTTTCGGAATCGCTCGAAGGGAGCTTTAAGTGGGTAGAATAGTTTTAAAAACTCACAGCTGAGGAGCGATCGGTAGTAGAGAAATGTGTTACTCTGCACAATACAAAGTAGTTGCATTTGGTGGAGGCACGTGGAATCTGGATTACGTTTCAGACACTACTGCCGGGTGTTTTCTAGAACTGACAATTCGAGAATTTTCCATACGAAACAGCGGGTTTAAAACGATTCTTTTAACGGTGAAAAATCTTCTAACGTAATGCAGAAAAAAAAAAAAATTGAGCCTACATTTACAATAAATATTCAAAATGCCCTGTTTAAGAGGCGAAGCTGAACTCTTTGCACATAATTTGAGAAACGCGTTTCAAGTTGCCGGGAATGTCTTCTTGTATCATTTGAGTAATAAGGCAATTTCCAGACTATCTATCATTTGGGGATTATTGGCGTAAACTTTTTTCTTTATGTTTTCCCTCAGAAAAAATTCAGGGAACGCTCAGGTCAGGGGAACAAGGTTCTCGCTTCAAAAAAGACGATGCAGTTTGCCATACGAATAATGAAACCACAAGAATATTTCAAGATTTGTTTAGGCGATTGACTCGCTTCAAGAAATCTTTGGTCACCATGTTACTGAGCATTGCTTTACTTTATTTTGTGGGAAAATGTAAAGAACAAAGTGTGCGGCAATAATTCCCAAACGATAGCTAATATGAAAATTGCCATAAAATTCAAATCATACAAGAAGTCACTCTCGGCATCTTGTAGCGCGTTTCTCAAATTATGGATAAGAGTTCAGCTTCGCTTCCTAATCAGGAGCGGATATTGTGAACAGTTATTGTAATTGTACGTTTAAATTTTTTTCTGAAGTGAATTTCACCATTAGCATAAAAATAATTGTTTTAAAATTCGTTGTTTCTTCATTATAAATTCACGAATCATCAGTACGAGAACTCTTGAGACACCCTGTATTTTAACTGAAATTTGAGTTTACTTCTCCCCCTTCTGTTTAGTTTATTATTTGTTATTTCAAGTGGATGCGTATTTTTGTTAGATTGCCGAGATTCTGTAACACAGACGCTTAAATAGAAATGAATGATTCATACACTCCTTAGAATACGCCGAAGTTAAGGCAACTAGAGACATTAAAAGGCTTTGTTATTTTGCTTTTTTATATAATAGAAGCTGTTTCTTTGATTCTATAGATGTATTATTTTTTAGAATCTCATAATGAGAAGGCTAAAAAATTAAACGATAAAACTAAAAACAGGCGTGCTATGCCATTTTTTTTTTTTTTTTTTTTGAATTCCAGTACATTTTGCTCAAAATCTACTTTACTACTAATGCTAATATTTTCCAGGTTATGAAATTAGGCTGTTTCCTTTACAGTGAAGGTAATTTGTTGCTGATAGACTTTTCCAAATTTAAATATTGTGCAACATTTGCATTAAAATTATTGAAAATTTGAGAATCATAAAATTTAAGTCTTAAAATTTTTATCAAATTTAATTTTTGAAGTTAGAATTATATTTAGTGTATAAAATGTTTTGTTCATAAGTATTCTACAAATTTTTCAAGTTGTAAATATGCTAGAATTTAGGCAAGAGTTATTCACGCACTAAATTACTTTACTACTATAAATTGCCTAAATTACTTTACTACTAATTTAGGCAATTTATGCTAGAATTTAGGTTAAATGTAAGCACATGACTTATAAATATAGATCTGCTGCACAGCTATTTATTATATATGTTTGCAAATAAAAAATTGCATATGATTTTTATTAAGATCAATCACATCTAGTTCTTTTTTGTTGTTGTAAAACTCTAGTTTTTAGTTCCATTTAGCTTGAAATTTCTTTTTTTATTTTATTTATTATTCTATTTTTAGTACTAAAAGTCTCCATATAAACATGACTTCTCCCATTAATTTAATTATATTTGGACTACAATAACAAAATAACATGATGTTAATGGGATGTGAATGGGGGTGAAGAGAAGTGGAAGGAGGGGGGGGTTAAAAGCAGGTTTGGTGTGTTATGAGAAAAGTCAAATGATCCTGTCCAAACAGGTTTAATTATTGAACAGCGAATAGTGAGGAATATTATTGGCTAGGTTAAACATGTTTCGACGTGTTCGCTGGAGTACTAGGACCTGCTATCAGATTAAATCAAATTTCAACACAAACTAAATAACTTCAGTATCTCACTTATGTAAAGTCACACTCAGTTTACATCCAACATTCAAACTTTTCTATACTCATGTTTTTATTCTTGGCTTATAATAGCTTCAAGAAGTTGCGTTATTTCTTTTGACAACTTTCGTTTTATTTGTGGTGAATTCATGGTAGAAAGAGTTATCAAAGAAACATAAATAATTTTGTGAAGAAATTCTATTTAACTTAGTTCAAATTGAAAATTAAGCAAGCATGGTTTCTTAATAAGAAATGCAGAAGATGCGAGGAAGATCTTTAAGAGTAATTAAAACTCAATCCGTTTCGCCTGCCAATGATATAGCATGAACAGAAAAACCATGCTATCGACTGCTATTTCTGTTCGTAAAAGTGAGTTTAGTTTAGTGTTTTATTAACGTCGCACTAGAAGCAACACGAGGACTATTGACGACGGACCTCGTAATTTTGAACCTCGGTAAAGTGACTAGGACGACACCTGAGCTGGCACCCCGCTTTCCTAACTTCCACACCACGCCCAGCTGGAGGACTTTGGGCCCCAACAGATTTAATGTGCATCAGCCTCGGCTACACGCGGGTCTTTAGCGGCAAAGGATCGAATACGCGACTGAACGAAAACTGCCGGCCACGAATAGGAAGCCATGACCACTAGGCTACCGCGGCCACTCGGTAGATGTGAAACGATTTAATGTAAAAAATAAGAAGAAATAGCCTAAACTTGATTCGGCTATTCGTCCAATATTCTATAGTTATGAAATACCAGTTCCACAGTCACCTCCCAGTTTAGATGATGTTCTTGAGGGACATAATTCGAGAGACACATGTCTTCCCCATAACGAATCTAGCTTATATTTCTCTGTTGACGAGGGACTTCAACTTTTTTTCAGAATGAAACTAATGATCTAGTTAGAGATTCAGTCCATCTGAACTGGTTGGATCGAGGTTGAAAAACAAAAACCTGCTACCACCTGGGACCTTATTTTCGAGGCATAGGCTTCAAGGGAAAGAATTTATTCAATTTTTCTTCAAATAGAGAAATCTAGTTTTTGTAGTGGTGTTTAAGGGTTCATGAAGTGTTTTGAAGTAGAATACGAGTAATCTGAGTGGTGTCTGTTCACTGTTTGATTAAAAATCTGCTTCAAAGCAGTCTTGAGGCTTACTGGAATAGCATTTGCATTTTTTTTTCTATGGGACACTCGACGCATACGGAAGAAAAATATAATGATTTGACATTGATTCTTAAGAAAATACAAGAGCATTTATAGATGGTTAGCGGAGACTTCAAGGTATTAATCATATTGTTGGACCAACAACATGATTAATACCTTGCTGACAGATTATACAAAATATCCCAGTTTTCTATGCTTGTAGGAAAATAGATCAGAGAACAGCATTGGACAAAAATTGACTGACTATATCGAAATGCCTTAGTCCCCGTCGAAAAAAAAACGTCATCCGTACGACTTGGTTCTATTAAAAAAAGTTTTAATGCCACCCCTTGATATTAAACTAAATCTCCAGAAGCAGATTTGTTAAATCACGGTCGAAAGACGGCCAATGTTTCAGATATATGTGTTTCAAGTTTCCCAATCTGCCTGAAGTCAAATTGAAAGAGACAGATTTATTGGTCATAACATATAAATTTTTTATCTGATACCCTCTTATTGGAAACTATGGGAGAAAAGGAAAAATAAACGTGGGATTTTTTTAATTAATTCGCAGGTTTTTTGGGGAATACTGAACATCCTGATACCAGATTTATAGCACATCACATGCTGGATACGTAGAAATCACAAGAATGCAAGATAAGCTTAGTAAGAGTAGTCCTTTTCCTACACTCGCTATTGAGTATTTTCCTGAAAACTTAGGAGCCTGCAGTGATGATCAGGTTGAAAGATTTTACTAGGATGTCCGCGATATCAAGATACCCTATCAAGGAAGATCTGACGTCAATAGGCTAGCTGACTACAGTTGTATGCTCAAGCGAGAAACCAAGAATTTTAAAGTGAAAGCGAGTTCAAAGAAGTGTTAAAAAGAAGAAGAAAAGGTTTCAACAGAAAGAAAAGTGAACATAAAATTACGAGTATATATCACACAAAAAAATCCTTTGATTAATTATAAGAATTAAAATGTTTAGTTCCTTGTAACAAAATACTGATTTTTTATTAATGGGGATTTTTTGCAAACCTCTCGTATTTTGCGTTAAAACTGTACGATATGGTGGGGGTGGTCATTTTTTCATTCAGCGCACTTTAAAATACATAATTCGGCAAGAATAGCCCATGCAGCAGATTTTTCTGTTGTTGCATATAAACAGAAACACTGCTACTTCAATGCTAAGATATAACATTCATTGCTTTTAAATAAAAAAGTGAGTATTACTGAAATTTGACTTCAAATATATAAGCCCCTTGTCGATGACATATTCATTCCCTTCAGTGAATCGATGACAATAGGTTAATAAAGTATTATTTTTAATACATCTTCTTAGAAGCAACCGTGATGAGAAATAATAAAAGGAGAGAAATAAGCTGAATCAATGCTTATACATCGTGAGAGAATTGATATATTTGTATTTGACCTCCACCAAGCATAGAAGCTGCGCTGAATTTTATTTGAGACACGTGGAATCTGGATTAGGAATTATTAGGCATTATTAATATTAACTGCGCAGTTATTCCATCCTTCTGAGAGGCCGCCTGGTGGTGGTCATGGTCGCGAACTCACAGCCAGCATTCTTACCATCGTGTCGTGAATTCAAAACCTGATTCCCGCCGTCTATAGGAGCTGATCTGCACAGTTCTGGAATACTCACTTAAGAGTGGAAATTTGGAGAGGAGAGTACCAGCTTAGATGCCATCCTTATTACTTCAACGAGGTTATAAATGATGGGGTCCGTCAATGATAGCCTTCGTCTTGTTTCTAAGTGCGATGTTATTAAACATTCACTCAATCAATTCTCTCCTCTAAATTTAAACTAATGATTTGTTTCCTCAAGTAGAGGTTTTTAGTTTACGTTATTTGTAATACAGATTATTTAAATAAAAATATTTATTTATTGTTAATTCAACCAAACTTGTAGGCTGTCCAACTTACCGTCCTAAATAATCCCAGATAGTCTCGATCGGTGACAAATCTGGGGATCACACAGGTCAGGGAAAGGTGGAAATGTAACGGAGGCAGTCCTGTGAAATCCTTTGTTCTGTGTGGCGAGTATTGTCCTGTTGAAAAATGACTCATGGGAGTCCTTCTATGAGTGGCGACACATGTGGCTGAAGAATGCCGCGAACGTATCTCTGGACTGTCATGGTGTCATGGATCAAAATTAAGGGTGACCGTGTATCGTATGCGATGGCACGCCATACCATCACACCAGTTGTGGACAATGAGACAGTTGGCTCTATGCTTGCGTGTCATATGATATGACGGTCTCTCGACTATTGATCTATCGAGGGCGTCCTGAGCCTGGTCGCTGTGTAACATACCTCTCTCTTGTGCACTGGTTGCAACACCTCCTGACAGTAAAGTCAGATTGGCCTAGGTGGCGATCTACTCGCCGAGCTGATCACCCGATTTCTATCATCCCTATGATTATTCCCTTTTCGAACTCTGAAAGATGCTCATATTGTCTCCAATGGAGGTGAAATGGTATATCTAATTAAAAAGCGTCCTTCTGCAACAGATTAAATACACGCAAACAAGCTCTGCTTACCTGTTTTGTAATCTAAGGAGAACTAAGTTCAATGCCCTCTGCTGGTATTGCGCAATAAGCAGTCACGCTGCATTTTCAATCATTTACATATTTGCCTGGTAAGTACATTCTTGCCAAGTTTCGTAACAATCCCACTCTTACTTCTTGGAGCACAAATTTTTATAGCAATGAGTATACATGTTACCAGCAAATTTTAAAATCCGGCTTTCTGCAAAATGTCTAGGGGCTGTATGTAATACCTAAAACTAGCTGGCAATGTATGAAGCGATTGGTATTTCACATATCTTCTAGGCATCCTATGGAATTCCAAATTAGAAATTGGCAAAGTATGAAATACATCTCCGATTCATTTCGAATATTTTGTGGCAAGTCATGTGACTTTTACCGCGCGCCTCAGTCTTAGGTCAGTTGCACTTTGTGGTTTGTTCAGGAGTGTCAAAATGCACAATTTTGCTTAATATTTTTAACAAAAAATTAGTTTTTCACAGTGCTCCATGAAATTGAAGAAGCAAGTTGTAATGTTGGAGAAGGAGTCATGGTTTACGATGGACCTGAAACAACGACTCGACGATTAACTGTCCAAAATTCGCGTTAATGCTGCAAAAAACAGCATTTTCTTGTTTGTCAGAAACTGTTTACCAGAAGTTAATAAATGATGTACAAAACAGCAAAATGGCAACACAGAAAGAATTCTGGAACTGTGGGTTGCTGAATCGCTATGATGTCATGATTGTAGAAAACAAAAGTAAACTCATTTTTCCTGTAAAAGAAGCTGTCAGTACTATACAGTATTACGTCACGGACTCAGGATTATTTCACATACTTCATGAAGCTCTTTTAGCTGTTGGATACAAGGGCCGTGATAGAATGTTGAAATAACTTTCAACCAAATACAAAAACGTTACAAGTCAGGATATTAAACTGTACATCCGTTTCTATGAACCTTGTCAGAAAAAAACAGAAAGATATTAAAAAGGACATTGTTGTGAAACCTGCAGGACAACAAATTGACCGCTGGAGTGAAGGACGGCGTTTCGTACAATATATGAAAAATATAGCTTATTATTCTGGGATCAAAAGAACTCCATACGAAGCACTTTTTGGCTGCAAACTTAAAGTAAGGCGTACAACGTCTTTTCAACCAAAAGACGTTGAACGCCTTTTGGCCGTTGTACGTATCGACTATAGTCTCAGCCATGTTATAAGAAACATAGATGTGATTATAGTCGTTAGTGGATTAAATCAAAAAGATGAAGACATAATTACCGAACAGATTTCTCTTTCTGATACCTGTTGTGTGTTTAAAGAAAACGAGTGATGCATTTGCATGCAAAAAGTGTCTTAAAAAAATTCATACTTTCTGTGGCCATTCTAGTAAAGATGATGGAATGGATATTTGTGCATTCTTTGTTTCCAAACTGAAAATGGTATTGAAAATAAAATAAATTCTGAAATCAATCTGGAAATACAAGCCAAAAAAATGAAAATAATTTTGGAAAAAAAATTCCCACTGCTTCTTTGGGAACTACTACTGTGCGAGTTCCTATTCCTGACGTCAACAAGGGGCAAGGTTATTCGTGCAATATATTGGAAGTTGTAAGGAGTGTGACAGAGGATGGTTTTTTTACTGACTTGGAACTTCTGAAGGAATTTTAAAACAAAGATCATTATTCACTTTATGCCCTAAGAGCTTGCATAGAATTGAAGATATTCCTCACCATGAAATTCCTCTCCGGTCAGTTGCAATGGCTCATTCCAGTGGAAGCAGCCAAAGATTCGTCAAATATATGTGTAAAACAAAGTGCCAAAATATGAAATGTCTTTGCGGGAAAAATGTAATTCAAAATATTATTCCAGCCCACCATTTTGTAACAAGTAGGTTAATTTTAATTTCTTATTTTTTATATGAAAATTTTGTTTCCTTTAATAAGAAAGGAATAAATTTTGTTTTGTACAACTTCCATTTTTCTTTTCGTAATTTTAACAATTTTTTTAAATTGCACTCTCATTATTTTTTAGAATAACATTTGAATTTTTGAGAGGTGCACGTTTTTTATATAATAGCCATATCACATGTCCTTTTTACCTACTTTGCCAAAATAGCATTTGCATGTTTCGGTTTTTTTTCCCTGCAATGCCTAGGTATTCTATAGAATGCCAGCTTTTCATACATTGTCGGTAACACACACACACACACACACACACACATATATATATATATATATATATATATATATAATTCGAGGAGAGGCTTTTAAATAACGAGACTGACGCTATTACAGAAGAAGTACGCATGCGCCGATCACCAGCGACCGACACCTGTTTAGCGTGAATCCTTTTCTTTTGACTGCAGTGCCTCTTGCTTCTGTAAACAAATCCGTATAACCGTAGCTCCATTTGCCTTAGAGTTTGTTTTGTTTGTTTCGCCTGGAAAATTATAAGTGTAACAATGTAGCAGCGAAATGTTGTGAAATTTCACAGAAGATTTGGAAAAACTGCTACTGAAACATCTAATTTATTGAAAGAAGTTAATGGTAATGAATGCTCATCGCGTGCACGTATTTTTGTGTAGTTTAAGCGTTTCAGAGACGACCACTGATTACTGATATTGTAGTAATTGACAAATAATTCGCACAGCAAATTTTACGTAACAATTTTAACATGCAAAAAGTATATGCCAAAATGGTAACCAAAATTAACACGTTTGTACAAAAAGATGCTCTCAGAAAATATTTGTACTGACACTTTTAATGCCATTCAAATTGATCCAAACTTATTGGAAATGATAATAACGTGTGACGAATCATGGTTTTTCCCTTGTGATCCTGAAACAAAGAACCAAGAAAGCTCGAATGAGCAAATCAAAATTGAAAGCAATGATGATTTTTTTCTCTCGATATTCATGGGATTCTGTACCTTCACTGGTTCCTGAAGGTCAAACTATTAACCAACATTACTACCTTTAAGTTCTTGCTGGCCGCCGTAGCCTAGTGGTTATAGTTTCGGATTCGTGGCCAGCGATTTTCGTTCAGTCATGGGTTCGATCCTTGGCCGCCAAAGAGGGGCTGACACACGTTAAATCTGTCGGGGCCCAAAGTCCTCCAGCTGGGCGTGGTGTGGAAGTTAAGAGAGAGGGTACCAGCTCAGGTGTCGTCCTCGTCACTTTACCGAGGTTCAAAATTACGAGGTCCGTCGCCAATAGTCCTCGTGTTGCTTCTAGTGCGACGTTAATAAAACACTAAACTAAACTCACGTTCTTGCTGGACTCCTTGAATGAATAAGGAAAAAACGACCCGAATTATGGAAGGACAAGTCATTCCACATTTCTGTCAAGTGTTTTCTAGGTCAAGTACAGCATCCCAGTGTTGGACCATCCACCTTATTCGCCGGATCTTACGCCATTCGATTTTTATCTGTTTCTTAATGTGAAATCTGCATTAAGAAGAACAAGACACCATTATTTTATCGAACAATGGAAGATTCGCACTGAACGTTGTAGTGATAGAGGAGGGGTGTATTTTGAAAGTGATGATAAGTAAAAATGTATGAAATCAAAATTAAATGTTTTACAGCCCCCGTCTCGTTATTTAATAACCATATTTTATGATATATATACACGCACTCACGCACACACACACACTACCTATATACATACATACAGGGTGATTATAATTGTCATTTTCAAAAGGTTGTAAGAAAAGAACCACTTTTCAGATGACTTGACATTTCATCTGAGAATACAAATGCGAAAGGAAAAAAATTAGTTCAAAAGTGGACTGATAAATGGCTCTGTACCAGTCTTAAGAAGTTAAAAAACTATTGCTGTAAAAGATATGCGAATTCTAAGATTCTAATTAAAAGACCTGACCTTTGTAAGGATGTTGTTAAAAGTACCACACATTACTTGTAAGGATGTAATGCACGCAGAGCACACAGATCTTGTTATCCTTCGTGTTTTAGAAGGTGTAGTCTTGACTATCATTGAAGGATAGGGCTTTGAAGCCCTTTTACAAGAACGGTGACTGTGTTGCAATTGCAAGAATAAATTCTGGTCATTAAGGGTTTTAAATAGCGGCTCAGGTCCGATGACTGCATTCGGTCTGAATGAAATGATTGATATAATTTCGATGGTTACATTTGACGTGAAATGCGGCAGAGGGAATTTCTCTTCGACGTCAGTTGAGTAAGTGGCAACAGCTTTGAAGGAAGCGTTAAACAGTGCTTTAGGAACTTGAGGTACTCGGGAAATTACCCGAGATCGCCTATCATCACAGTTCGTCAAATTTTATGAAACCTGCGATGCTATCCATTCAAAATTACTCAACTTCAGGAGTTTGGCCTGCCAAAACGCGAAGCTTTCGCCCTGAAGTTTCTTGCTCGAATGGAAGTCAACAATTCCTGCGCATAGAATATTTTGCCCACAGAAGAAGCCCAATTCCATCTCCAAGATTCTGTTAATACTCCAAATTGCAGAGCAAGAGCGTTCCAAATGCAATTATTACCTCTTCATTCACAAAAGGTCAGTGTGAGTACGGGTTTACGGCAGCCCTATCGTAAGCTCTTTCTTTTTCTGGGAGATTAGTCCTTCGTTCACCTATACAGTCAACAGGATACATTATAAATCTCTTTTGAGTAACTAGTTCATTCCAGAAATGCAGCAGAACGGATGTGTGGATGGCATACTTTTTATGTAAGATGGCGCTCTTTCTCACATTTCAAATCCTATGAAGCAGGTCCTTAATATACATTTTAGAAATGACAGAATTATCAGTTGCCATTTCCCTATAGTCTAACCGCCACGATCACCTATCCTGAACCCTTGCGACTTCTGGTTACCTAAAACATGTTGTGTACGGAGCTCCGATTGTGAAATTACGAAATTGAAAACACGCATTACGCAATAAGTTCATAGCATTACAACTTATACACTGTGATCTTGAAAACATTCTTTTTGCACTTTCAACTTGTGACAGAAAACAATGGACAGAAGTTTGAACATTTCTTAATCGATTCGTATCAAGTTATTCACGACTTCCTTTTATTTACGGTTTCATCACTTTTTGCTTTTTATACGGATTTTGGTGCAGGTACAATTAAAAATCGATTTTTTTTCCTACCCGCAGTAGCACCACCTTGTTATGGCGTATGGGCTTTAAACAAAGAGTGCTACAACAAGTCCTGTCTTTTAATTAGTCATTTATGACTAATATAGCGCCCGCTATCGATTCACTTCTGAACTTTTTTCCCCCACAAAACAAACTCCCATTGCTTCACTTATACTAGACGGTGCTCTAGACTGAGCTGTAATGGAAAACATGAAGCACGAGTTCTTTTACATATCGTCATTTCTATCATGGATTTCAGAAGGCTTTGGTCTTTTCTTAATTACTGCACGTCGCAATGCATCCTGAAATCCACGGTAGAAATGACGATGTGCAAGAGAACTCGTGCTTTATGTTTTGCATTACAGCACCATCTAGCGCAATGGTCGGCAAAGTGGTCGATATAGTATAATTAGAGGTCCATGAATGAATACCAAAGCTATTCAATCGCAAATTTATTGACAGTAACGCAGTATATACAATTTTCGTTTAGAATGCCATTTGTAATTACAATACAGTTAATAAAAATTTTATAATAGATTAAAGCTTATTTAATCTCTCCTTCCTGCATATTTTTTGAAATAATTATTTATCTTTTTTTTACCATTTCAGTACGTGTCTTTCGTGATGAGTTCTCATTCTCAGACTTGTGAGAAATGATTCTTGCTCCGTTTTGCTACAAGATGGCCCAAATTATAGCACAACCTCTTAAATCACGACTTCAGCTTTGCAAGGAAAACGATGAACTATCAAACCAATTAATATTAAACACCGAATTATGATAGGTTGTCAAGAGGTGCATGTTTACAAAAATTTGTTGAATTGCGTAAACAGTTACAGAATTTCGTACTGAAATTAACACAGCCTTAAGTGACAAATAGCAAAAAAAAAAAATCTTATTTGGCTGAAGTATTTGCAAAGTTCAATGATATTCATACACGCCATCAAGAAAAAGATATTACATCAATTCAAGCACGAACAATTACTTTAAGCTTTCAAGTTAAACTTGTCTTTCTTGTTACTTAAAGATTTTCAATACTTTTGAAATTTACGACAATTGGATATAACCGACGTAGAATTGGAAATACATATAAATCATTCCACAAATTTTTTTTTCTCTCTCTTTATTCAATGATTTAAAATTTTTCTTTTGACATATTAAAAATATAGATATTCCAGAATGTGCCACTTTCTGCTCATGTTGAAAATAACGATAATTATTTGCAAGATGAAGACATTTAATTATTAGTTGACCTTGAAACAAAGATGCTTGATAATAATTTAACTGTGAGCTAATTTTATACGAATATAAATTTTGTGCAAAAATATCCAAAACTTGTAATACGGCATTTCCCTTTTAATTGCATTCCCAAGCTCATATATTTTTGAATCTGTCCTCAGTTATATTAATTCTATTTAAACAAAGAAGAGAAATAAATGGAATATGGAGCTCCGAGACGAAGTAAGACTGAAATTAACAAATTTTCAATCAAATATTGCTAATCTATCAAAGAATCATCAACATAACCTTCTCACTGATTTATATAAAAATTTTATTTTATCAAAATCAAAAGAGAATTTTTTTAACTCTTTCTTAAGAGGGATCGCGATCAATAATAATAATAAAAAAAAAACTGAATAACACCCACAGGTGGCGTTGAGCATTCCAAGGTATTTAGCATGCTGTGTTGGCTGGAATTTCCGACTTTAGCGATAAACATATCTCTATGGTACTATAGTCAATTGGGGTAGTTGTAGGACACCATGGAATTTCACAGTCTTAAAGTTGAAAGGGCTTTCAGATTTATTACATTCGTGGGGTGGGGGTCTGCTTGTTTTTTTTTCGTGGTGGGGGGGAAGGAGAGCTGCGGAAAGAAAAGTTTCTTTTCTTCTAGTAATTTTAAAGGATGTGAGGACTATTAAAAGCGTTAAAGATTAAACATGTAAACCTCTCTCTCTCATTTATTTTTACAAGGAAAATATTGATAGTAGTAAAAAATAACAAGAAGAATTAATAATTAAAGAAAAATTATAGTGAATAAAAATGAATATAAAAAGAATGTGAGGAGAGTTGCCAAGCATCTATCAACATAAATGTTGTTATATATTATTTTCGAAGATGTCCAAATATAAATTATAAGAACAATCAATAAAATGATTAATTAACAGTTTACATAAATATATTTGATTAATATTAATTTTGTAGTACAAAATTTGTATATTAATTTATCGTGTTAAAACTAAATTAATTGTATACTTAAATTTTATTTCTGCTAAATGGAAATATTACGAAAGAACTATGTATTCTATTAAACATAATTGTTCCCTGAAATTAAACTTACATAAATTTTATGAGTAACTCTTCATTATTTGAGAAATTCATGCAGAAATAAAGTATAAGTAATTGGTAAGAAACTGTGGATCTTTTTCGGTCAAATTTATTTATAAATATTAGTTAAAACTTGTCGCAAATGTCTAAATATTGCATTGTTAGGCGAGTACGAACGATTCCCAAAATTTCAAAGCTCTAGCTTGATGGGAAGTTGGTTAAATTAACGATCGAAAATTTGATGACACACACACACCAAGTGAAATTCAGAAAAACGTTTTAAAAAAAAAGCTCCCCCTCCTCCATAAATTGGTTCAATATAAATTTGTGTAGTTTATTTCTTTTAGTTTTATTGCCTTAGCTGTTAGTTTTGGAATATATATATATATATTATTATTATTATTATTATTATGATCATAATGCATTTAGAAGAAAAAAAGGGGTTTAAGGACAGTAAAGTAAAACTTTTATCTTGCTTTGTCTTTACCTTCTTCAGGTTTCTTTTTACATTAAAATATAAGAATTTTTTTTTCAAATGCTTTGAACAACACTATCGAAGTGAGGATACAGTACCTGAGAAAGCTTGTTTAGACTTTTAAATAAATATTTTTTTATTCATGCATTTTCCCAAAGAATAAGCAAATATGATTGATGTAAATTTGAAATTGATAATTTTTTCTTCATTAAATAATTTGATTGATTGTTTATTAACACCTCACATAGAAACAACTAAAAGACTTTTGGCGAACGACCTTGCAATTAACCTCGGAGAAGTGCTGAGGACAAAGATATCCGACAAGGTTGAAAAAGCTTTTTTTGATGAATATTTTGATTTTTTTTTTTTCTGATTGTAAATTAAAGTCCTACTTTTCAAGATTCCACAAGTCCTTATTTTTACTTTAGGTAAAGTAGAACTCATGATATAGCTTTTTTAATAATGTGTAGTGGTTGAAATCGAAACCAGTAGTGACATTTAAGACCGGAAGTTGAGGATTTATCCTTTTTTTAGGTATTATTTCCCTAAAATAATGTTTGAAGACCTTAATTTTAATTTTCCACTTACTTTCCACAGTTTATTATAATTATTTCAAGCAATTTTCTTGTGGATGATTGGCAACAGTGTTTTCGACTAATCCTTTATTCGCTAATGTTTGCTTACATTTTTGGTTCAAGTTATTTCGCTTATGGTTAGTTTTATATATATATATATATATATATATATATATATATATATATATATATATATTTCGCATTACTTTCAGTTCTTTATTTATTTGAAATTAAACTTAAATTAATTTTTCTTGTAAATATGAGTAAAAATTGATCATATCGTCATTGTTAAAGAAATTTTTAAGGAAACTAAAATACTTGTATTCTAACTGATTTAACATGTCAAGGAGAGAAGACTGCAAGTGAAATGATGCTACAATAGAGTAGTAAATATGAACATGATGAAAAGTATTCATCATGTCAATGAACAATGAACTTAAACATTGATTGACAAACTTCAATTGGTGTTTAATTTCCTTACAATGAATTTTTCCATGCAGTTCTGGGGCAAATACTACCAAAAAAAGTGTTTGTTGAGAGCTATACATTATGTTTGGGTGCTTACATTAGAGTTGTACAATTTAATAATAGATTTGATGGTTTTTATGCATATAAAAGGAAATGCACATTATTTCTGGATATAATATTGTCAGGGACAAACAGTATTTGATAGTGAGTGCATTTAAGATTCAAAATGTCAACACTAAAAATTTCAAGTATAATCATTGGTACCATAAGAAAAAGAAACACAAAAATGGAGGGAAAACATGGAATAACCATTAAAATTGGGGAATTCTAATTCATTTAATTTTTAATTGAAATATACATATGTATTTCAAATGTGTGTTTTTTTTAATAAAATTCTCACACAAATTTTGCACAAAAAATATGGTATCTCCTCAACAATCAGCCTAAATTGAATGAAATTCCGTACACATATTTCAAAAAACCCTCAGAGTATTACAAACCACACGTTTAGATATATTTGCATTTAATCATATTTTATAGTCACTTTCGGATTAAAATGTTAATCAATTTTGACGAAAAATCATTATGTCAACTTCAAATACTTATGCAAAAATCATTAATGTCAACTTCGAATGCTTATGTAATATTTTTTTTTAATTATTTCTTAACATGCAGTGTGCAACACTTCATAGAAGTACATATATGTATATAAAACAACAATTTTTTTATGCCCATTATTTTTTAAATTATGCTAGTTTTTTATATTGAAAATTTTGCTAAAATTTCATAAAAGGCATTTTTTTCTCAAAACCTAGAGGTAATATATGTATATAATTATATACATTCAAATATTTGTGATAGTATAAGTTTGTTTCTATTGTTTGTCGTTTTAAAATTTTAATGATTGTCAATTTTTGAAAAATTAGTCTGTAATCCTTGTCAGATGTTTTTCGAAGAATTAAAAAAGGCTCTCACTGCCGTTTACAAAAACTTCCACAAGAAAGCTTAGAAAAAAAAAAAAAAAAAAAAAAAAAAGAAACATTACTATTGTGGATTAGAAAAGAATAACATATAAAACTGAAGAATTTTAAGTTGTTTCTTTGGTATTAACTTTAAGTAACATATGAATATATTTTTTAAATGAGTTTTTTGAAGAATGAAATTTTCACCAAAAGTCATGCACGAAAAACGTGATATCTCCAAAGTAAAACAACTAAATCCAATAAAATTTGGTACACATACTTAATAAGTCCTTAGGAGTGTAATAGACCGCAGGTTTTGAGATAGTTACATTTAGACATATTTTACAGATTTTTTCGGTCCGAAGCATATAGTAATTTTGATGAAAAATCATTAACATCAACTTCGAATCCTTATAAAATATTTATTTTTGAATATAATTGTTATTCTGCAGTCAGTTACACTTTACATGAAATAAGAAGTATATATATGCAATAAAATCCATTATGTCTATTATTTATTTAATTGTACTGTTTTTCTTAACGTTGTAAATTTTGCTGAAATTTCATTAAAAAAACTTTTTTTTTCGAAAACTAGAGATTGAATATATATATATAAATATAAATTTATTGCTTTTTGAGTCTATTTCTATCATTTGACAATAAAAGACTCTTCCGAAAAGCATTTTTAAAAAATTGGTCTTCGAACCTAGTCGGGTGCCTTAAGCTGGCACCTCTCTCTCCAAACTTCTACACCACGCCAATGGAAGAAATTAGAACTTTAACAGATTAAATATGCATAATCTCCACTACACTGTGGGTCTTTTGTGGCAACAGGACTCGAACCCACGATTAGACGGAAATAACGCCAGCCGAGAGCTCGTGACCATGATTCGGTAATAGACATTTCAAACAAGAATAATAGTTTAAACAGTAATAGAAGACTTGAAATATTTTTGTGGAATTGGAGTTGATTTAATGCAAGAGACTAGAATCTCACTGGATTTCGATGCAAGAAATTTCTTTATTCCTGATGTAGTTATAAAATGAAGCAACGAAGGATAAAGAAAACAAGCAAAAAAAAAAAAAAAAATCGATAAATTAAAAGAATATATAAAGTTGTCAAGAAACAAAACAAATATAATTAAGTTTCTCGTTTTTCCAGAATTAGGTATGTCAATAATTACTCATTAAGAATATCAAAATTTGACATACCTTTTCTGTCGTTCTGGGGAGCTGATGTTTTATTTCTTTAGCTGAGAACAAAATAAACTCACCATCTATTCAAATTGAAAACTTTCAACTTCCTTGTAAATAAAAATATATATTCTAATTAATTACTACAGTTACACATCACTACAAGACACAACACAGGTTACATAATAGAGCAAAAGGCGTTCTCTCTCGTTCTAAGTTCAAGTTCGTTCTGTTTTGACGCTGTTCACTCCAAATAACAGCGTCCTCTGGCGGGAGTCACGTGGTTTTAGTTGGGAAAGTATTATTTCGGAACACTCCCCCCTTTGAGTTTCGGAGCACATAGAACCAAAACTCAACACTTTATGGACTGAATCTGGATGGTGGTCGAACTATCCATCCAGCTCTGGCAGCAGCAGGAGCAGAGTCAGGATTGTCCAGTCCTTCTGGATGATTCTCAGGAGTATTCAGTCCATCTGAATGATTCTTAGGAGTATCCAGTCCTTCTGGATGATTCTCAGGTGTATCTAGAACCTTGTCCTTGTTGGGGACGTTTTCTCCATACAGTTCCAATGGGCACAGTTTTCGTCTTTCTTTAACTCGGTTGGTCACAAAAGTTATCCAAAGGATTTCTTTCTTGATCCAATACAGAGCCTCCATAGAGTCACTCCAGAAAATTGACTCATCTTTCCATTTATGGAATATTTTAATGACATCTTCAGGTAATTTTGAATCCCAAGAGATTCCCAATTTCCAGCATTCCTGAAGAAGCAATTTGTCGTCTCTCAAATTCCATGCAAGACCTAAAACCGGTACTTCTTTTTCGTAATCTGAGCTTTCTTGTACAAATTCGTTTAACTCAGAAATGTAATTATTGTTCCATCCACGTAATTCAAATTTAGATGGCTTCAGAATTCTTTGAGATTCTGATCTAAAATGTTTGAACTTCGAAACAGAGTCTAAGTTTGAAACACAATTATCGACATACATTGAGTCTTTGCGTTTTATTGTAAGTCTTTTTAGACTCTTCTACCTTGGTTGTTGAATTGTCTTTAAATACTGCTGTGTGGCAGATATTGTATACCTAAGCCTTTAGAAGTGTCATTGTTCTGATAAATTTGTGCCATGATACCATCTCTTTCCCACTGATTAAAAACTTCTTGATATTCATTTATCCGATTTCATTGATTTCAGGGATCGAATTGTATTTCTGAGTCTCTTTTGGGACATCTCTTTATTATCATGTAAAGGAGGATGTCCATCTAACCAGGGTAGATTCACCTTATATCTGCCAGTATTGTCTCTGCTAACGGTTTCTCTGAAATGTTTCAAAGCAAGTTGTTGGGTCTCTGTTTTAGAGCGTGTTTCGCTACTATCGTGAATACCCAAAGTGTCTAACTTCCAGAGATCAGTAATTTTAGAGATCATTTACCTGTAATGACAATACTAACAGTGAGCTATTTGTGGATGGGCCGTTTTTATTAGATTTACCCATTACAGTCCACCCTAGGAGTGTGTGTAAGGCAACCAAACCTCCTGAAAGATGTTTTACATTCCCCGTTAACAATTTCCCTGCGTAATCGGCTCCAATCAGTAAATTAATCTCTCCAGAATTTTTCTCATATAGACAGGATTTCTCATTTATCGTTGCATCACTTATTAAAATACCTAGATCTTTTAATTATTTCAAACAATTATCATCATTCATTCTAGGTAAGGAAGCACAAATTTTCTTTTCATCTAAAACTTCTAACTCACAATTATAGCTTCCGTCGACATTTGAAAAATTAATATTGTATCTTTGATGCTTTTCGGCATGTTCAATTCCACCGAATAAACCATGATTTACAGTTTCCTCTCCTAACCCCTTTAAGTTCATCTTTCCTGCGATAAATTTTGTAATATAAGATCTCTGGCTACCCATATCAATTATAACCCTAATCAAATGTTTCAAGTTATTTTCTTTAATATAAACTATTAAAGTCTGAAGATAAACTTCCCTAGAACAACTATTATTCGAAAGCGCAGTGTTTTCAATAACTTCCTTTAATGCGGGATTCTCATTTTTAAAATGTTTATTTTCTTCGTAACACATAATATCATCATGTCTTTTCCCGCAAATCGTACATTTTACTTTTGTTTTACGAAAAGAACTTATGTGTCCCGGTTTGATACAGCGAAAACAAAAACCTTTTTTTAATTAACATCGATTTGCGCTGTTCAATAGGTAAACTTTTCCCCTTTTCACAACTTACACTTGCATGAGATGCGTCTCCATAGAACAGACACATAGATTTCGCGGCGGAATTATATACAAACAACTGACCAGCAGTTACTTCGTTCCCTCTTTCCCTCTCGAAAATGGGTTTGGCTTTTTGCCAACTCATGGTATTAACACTTCGTGGGATATGAGAGTGCGTATTCTGAATCTCTTTTTTCAAATATAACTCCGTCTTTTCTTTCGCGATTAGCTGCTTGTTTAAAAATTCACTTAAATCATTTACGGAATATTCTTCTGCGAATTCTTTATGAAATTCAAATACTAAATCATTTGGCAGTGCTTTTAGAATTACTAGGGATAATAAAGTACTAAAAGTATCTGAAGCGATGCCTAATGATTCTAAGCTTCTAATATGTATCTGAATTTTATCAAATAGTTTCCGCAAACATTTTACGTCATTTGAACGCTAAGTGGGGAGATTTCTAATAACTGACTCATATGGGTGTTTATTAAAGTTTCTTTTCTGCCGAATCTCTGTTCTAACAAATTAATAGCTTTAACGTAATTTTCATGAGAAATAGAGAAACCGCCTATGGTTTCCAAAGCTGTTCTAGTTCAATGGGCTTTTAAATAATTAAATTTACTAACGTAGTTTAAAGATGTATTATTATGTATCGCCGTTTCGTAAGAGTTCCAAAATGTAAGCCATTCTCTTATATTACCAGAAAATTTTGGGATCATTATTTTTGGTAGTTTGACATTAATTATTTGATGTTTAACATCTGTTTCATTTGCTGAATGATTGGGGGGAATGGGAGGGTCGTGAATATCTTTATTTTGATTCAAAATTCGCAAATATTTACTAGCTTTGAATCACAACATTATAATTTTTTCACGATATTCTTCAGCTGATTCTAATTCTTTATCCAGATCCTCTGGTTTCAATAACTTTTCTATATCAGAATCGAGTAATTTGAGAGAATCGATTTTATCATTTAATTGTTCTATGTAAAGTTCAATTTCGCTCTCTTCTGCAGTTACTTCGGTTTTTTGAATTTCTAATTCAATTTTAGAAATAAGTTTAGTTACTGACGTTCTTATTGTTCTGCGTTTCTTTTTGCATAACTGAATTAGTTCAGAGTTTTCGGTGGCCATTGTATTGCAACTATCAAATTTATCAAATATGATAATCAAAATATATTCAAATATATCACTTCAATCTCTTATATTTGTATATTCAAATTTTAAAACACAAGCTCTAATCCCGGCAGGGATGCCATGTCAAGAAACAAAACAAATATAATTAAGTTTCTTGTTTTTTCAGAACTAGGTATGTCAATAATTACTCATTAAGAATATCAAAATTTGACATACTTTTTCTGTCGTTCCGGGGAGCTGGTGTTTTATTTCTTCAGCTGCGAACAAAATAAACTCATCATCTATTCAAAATGAAAACTCTCAACTTCCATGTAAATAAAAATATATATTCTAATTAATTACTACAGTTACACATCACTACAAGACACAACACAGGTTACATAATAGAGCAAATGGCGTTCTCTCTCGTTCTAAGTTCAAGTATGTTCTGTTTTGACGCTGTTCACTCCAAATAACAGCGTCCTCTGGCGGGAGTCACGTGGTTTCAGTTGGGAAAGTATTATTTCGGAACAAAAGTGTTAGTCTAACATCTGGAAAAGAAGTGGAAAGAAATAAGATGCAAAAGAGTTACAAAAACATTTTCATGAAATTTGTCATGTCCAAAATCGGTCACTAGAATCTACTCTTCTCTCGTCCTTTACTTTTAAGAATAGGAGAGGGGGTTACCAGCTCAAGTATCGTCCTCGTCACTTGACGGTGGTTCAAAATTACTTGGTCCGTCGCCAATAGCCCTCGTGAGCTTCTAGAGCAACGTTAATAAAAACTAAACTAAACCTACTTTTGAGAAACTACAAGATGATTCTAACTTCTCGAATTCAAATCAAAAGAAAGGTTTTATTTCACAAAAACAACTTATTGGCTCGCAGCAGAAATATACCGAATCCCCCTAGTACTGAGCACCCCAAACCAACAAAGGAAAATTATTCGAATGCCAAGAAAAAGTGAAAGCCTTTACTGGAAGACAGGTAACCAGCCAAAGAGCTCCAACTTTGCGCTTTTTATAATTAGGATTCTTTTTTTGCCTAAAATTATTATTTGTTTTTATTTAATAAAATTGCAAATACAATAATTATTTCATAAATATCCTTTAGCGCAAATATTCCATGGCTTCGGATTCGTGGCCGACGGTTTTCGTTCAGTCGCGTGTTCGGTCCTTGGCTATCAAAGACCCGCCGTATAGCCGGAGCTGATGCACGTTATATCTGTCGGGGCCCAAAGTCTTCCCGTTGACGTGGTGTGGAAGTTAAGAGAGAGGGTACCAGCTCAGGTATCATCCTCGTCACTTGACCGTGGTTCAAAATTACGAGGTCCATCGCCAATAGCCCTTCTGTTGCTACTAGTGTGACGTCAATAAAAACTAAACTAAAAAGCAATATGTAATCTATGATCGATATAGCAATATGTAATCAAATGATGGTTTAACACAAAGCCCTTGATTTTGAATCCATAGTATACAGAAATTGTTTTTCCCTCAAACAACGGTACAAGCAGAGCGCCACAAAAGTTTAGAATTGACCTAACGTGAATATCTCTTGGATAATCCTGTCACCCTACATAAATTCGAGAACCAAATCCAAGTTCCGCACAGAAGTCAACATGACAAGTTTGAAGCTTTGGGGAAGGGGTTTGTAGGATACTTTCAAGCTATAAAACCAGTAAAAAAAGGAGCGATTTTCTTCACTCTCGACAATTTTTTCACTGATAACTTTAGGATGGCAACCATAGCGATTCAGACCAATCTGTTGGATATTGCTCGTCTTTCTTTTTGAATGTTGAATAAATCCATTTCTTTTACACGTCACTGAGCATAAAGGGTGTAATCTTTACATATAGTGTAAAAAGACTCTTTGACATTGCGTATGCCACGAAACGAGGAATTTTGGAAAGCCCTAATTCCAAAGCTTACAAAATTTTATTTTGAATGTATTTTACCTGCAATTATTGAGGAAAGAGCGCCTCAGAAGATGCCTTTGAAAGAGCCATCTGAAGTAGAAGAAGCAATTAAAAATAAAAAATAGTGACTGACATTATTTTCTGATAAAGTTTATATATTCTCGAACAGGATTCCACAAGAACTGTACACTTACTTGTTTAATTATACTAATATTCTATGGATTACTGGATAAAAGGAAAATATTTTGTTACCACATGCATATAAAAGTTTTTTTAAAAAAATTAGTATAAAATGAGAAAGTTAAAACGAATAATGAAACCACTGGCAGGCTTCAAAAATTTTAAGCTAGATTTTCGTCTCTTTTTCTTATCTTTTTTTAAATTTTTTCAAACCTCTAGATCACAAAAACACATTGCTTGGCGAAGCACAGCCATATTTAGCTCTTGTGCCATAAACTTCTACTTTCAATCATTCACTTGTCTTGGAGGAAAAATTCTCAAAATAGTGTCATTTTTGAGGAAAATGAAGCGTCATGTAGGGAAATTTTACAATATCCATATAGCATACATTGAACAAACGGCTCTTTCAAGTATTTCTTTTTTAAATGTGGCTCCTAAAGATAGAGCAACTGGCATCCTTATTATAAAAGATTGTTTGTGTTATTAACATCGCACTTGAGGTCTAAAGACCTCATAATTTTGAACCAATCAAGTGACCAGGAGGACACATGTGATCTGAAATTCTACTCTCCACACTTCTGAAATTCTACTCCAGCAAATAAAAAAAAAATATATGCTGGCGCCATCTGTTGCAGATAATCCGAAGTATGTCAATAATTAATAAAAATTCATTTGAAACCTTAAAAATTGATCAATAACGACATAAAATTATATTATGGCTACACTATTCAATAGAAAGAAGTACATACTTCTAACTTGTTCAATAGTGCTTGAATAAATAAATTTTTTCTTGTAGAAAATGTTTTCGAACTTTTCGTCTTCTGTACTTTAATATTGAAAATTGAACATCCATTTTACATAAAGGCAAAAAAATTGCATATTTTTTTTAAAAAATCAAAATTTTAAGAACGTTATTTAATAATTAATTATACATGTCATATCCATAGTAATTTATATTAATATTGAAGCATTTCTTCTACCTGAAAATGTGTTTGAACTTTGGGTCCTATCCTTTAACATTAGCCGGAAACAGCCTCAAATGGTTTCGTTTATTTAAGAAACAGGTCAGTTTTTTTCTCTTTTTTTTAATCATTATTATAGAGGGAATCTATAAGAGAATTTTATAATTTTCGGGGTCGATTATCAAAAAGGTTTGGCGGCCCCTGGTCTAGCAGTTCACTTGCTTTCCACCTGTGTATTGTGTTGTAAAAAGAGCTTCTTCACATGTTTTCTACTGCCCCTTAAATTTTTGCGTATGAATTTCAAAACAACCTTGTATATATATGTGTGTGTGTGTGTGTGTAGATATTGGGGTGAAGGAGATTGTTCATCCCGAATCTACGATGGTTTGCTCTTACGCAATGGGCTGGTTGTCTAGGGGGGTAATTTCGGATTCCATGTAATGTTGTTGATGATATTCAAGGATGAAGCTTGCAGTAGCTTTACTTGTTTATTAGGAGAGATGATGAAGAATGAAAAGTATTTACACTATGATATGAAAAGTAAGTTGACCAGTTCGTCAGATAAAGATAGATGGCTGCCTCATTTAACCCATATTGGCGATGGGCGCTGGAACGCGCTTGGGCGTTTTAAGTTTACTTCCGACGCGGGTAGCGAAGGAGAAGAGAAGCGGAAAAAGTGGCGGCAAGAGAGAGAAGAGAGGAGAGCGAAAAAGGAGTGTCACTCAGTTTTGTTCTGGGATAGATGGCGCTGCATGAGCTTATCACGTGACTCTGATTCGTGGCGACATCTATTGAGTATCGGAGGAACTGGTTTTACAGTAGATTGAAAAAGTAAAATTAATTGCTTAATAATTAGCTGGAAAATCCTACATATATATCCAGAGATCTCAAAATGTCTATCAAAAGACTTTTTAAAATTTGATATCAAACTTTACTGCAGCTATATCAGTTATGCTGCACAAATATCATTCGCATTCATGCATACAAATGATTAAAAATCTCTTTTTATAACTGATCGCATATTTAGCCAAAACTTCCGTTGCTTTGTTTTTAAAATAACTGCAATGAATCCATAATCTATAAGATTCATGAGGCTAATATTCACTGGAGAAGTTTTAGCAAAGATTTAGGGTCATGAAGTTCATTTCTCACTGAATTCGTATTTTTTAATGTAATTTAACTGTAAAATGCTGGAAGGAGTATTTTGAAATTCTCACGTGGTCTCTGTAGTAGTTTTCGAATTTTAGTAAAATGCCGAAGGATGATTGAGGAATTCATCAACTGGAGTGGAATTAGGGCAAAAACTACAATTCTCTCCCCCCCCCAATTAAGATGAAATAATCAAAATTATTTTTTAAGACGCAAAATTTGTCGTATTGTTTTGGATGTTTCCATCGAGCGAAAGACATGAATAATATACTTGTAAAACTTTCAGGTTATTTAAATTATTTATTTGAAATATATATATATATATATATATATATATTGTTGAGTCCGGAAACATATACTTATATATAAAAAAATTTGAGAAAATTAATGGTAATTAAATTACAATTGAACGTGAACGTTACTTGTTAGCTTTTGGAAATAATTTGGTTAAAAAGATTACTTATAGATATTAAGAGTGTTAAAATTTTTTAACCGTGCAGGCGTCCTTAAACACGCTTTTATGGAGTTACCCACGAGGGATCCTGCTATTTCTTAAAATTTTGTTTTATTTAAATAAAATATGAAAAAATAAGGAAAATCGTTTTGGAATAAATTAAAGAAAATAAATATTTTCGCGTCTATTATTTTCAATGTAAAAGTATTATGTGTATTTTCGAATTACTTTTTTAGAATTCTTTATCAGGTAAGGAAAACAGGAAATTAGTATATAAAATCACCCTGTCGAAAGAAATGCATTTTACTGCGTTATTTTGGATAGTGATCAAAGAGTGAGAATGACCAGGTATCTCTCTCCTGATTTCTACACATCATGGTGACTTTGAGATCCATTACACTCTTCATCATACCACAAAAAGAGTCTTTGATGAAATCTGAACTAAAACATGAGACTTGATTATAACTTGAGCAAGTACGATGTCAACCGATGGATTACTGTAATATTAAGACAACTGAAAAGTGAGAAGAAAAGATGAATTGAAATAAACATTAAAACCGGGGAATCCCAAAACGTCTATAAAACGGAAATTATGATGTTGATTTTTCTGTTATGACATTTGAAGTGTAAAGAATCCATTAGAATTGAACAAATAATAGTGATAATAAATAACTTGCTAATAAATACAAAACTCTCTTCTTTTTTAAAAATTCGATATGGTATTTTCAATTTGAATTGTAAAATAGTGAATAAAACAAATATTCGTAGCCAAACTTATTCAGAAAATAGCTCAAACGTTTGATTGAATAGAGATCATTATTTTTTGTGTCACTTAACATTGTGATTACTTGTCATATTTAATTGGCTTCATTTTCGCGCCAACTGACTGCTTCTTTTTCTGATCAGTAGAGAAAAAAAGTCGATACAAGACGTATAGCAAGCAAATGGAATCAATTTACTGAATGTCTTTTATGTAAATCAAATAAAAAAAAATGTCAAATCATTATCTCAATTTGTGTAATTGCTTCGACAACATTAAATGTAGGAATTCAGATTTATTTCCAAACGTAAATGATTTTGTGATATATATAAAATCAGTGAGAATGACTTGTGCTTTAAGTTATCATGACCAATTTAATCGTTATTTATTTTGTTAATATTATTTTACGCAAAAATTCAGTGATAAATATCGCGGATTCTAAAAGGTGATGAAGGATGTGCACGCCGTTGTGCAATACGGCAGAAACCGTCTTCTTTTTGATGTTTGTTTTAAAAAATCATACATTTTACTAAATCAGAACTCATTCAATTGCACCGCGCTCATTTCTCAGATGGTTTATTGCGTATTTAAGTATAAAATCCCTGTGTATATGAGGTTAATGTAAAATAGCTCTCTATTTACACTTTTTTTAAATATTTTTCTGATGACAGTAATTTCTGCTTATCGTAAGGAAAACCGCTGCACCAAGATAATCTCTGCAAGAACGATCTTCGAATAGTCAATGGAGAAATGTACCCCTGGATATGTGGTGCGGAGAATTATAAATAAAAATTAAGCTCTATTATTTTAGCAATAGTTCAACTTTATGATACTGCGGCTTCCTGAAACCAAACAAATCAGCATGAATAGCTGTCATTTACAACGTTATGCAGAATAAATTTTGTCTAGATATCTCGTTTATTTCTTAGCAATAATTAAAAGTTTACGATCCGTATAGTATCACTATACACTTTAGTTATTTTTTTTCTGGTGAAACATAGCAATTGGGAAAGAATACTCTTTTTTCCGAAGAATATTTTTTTTCTTTCAGCACGAAAAGCTGATGTAACAGTAAAAACTGATTTTTAAAAAACTCATCCTCTTTGACATGCATAAATTCTTATTTTATTAAAAGAATAGAAAAGTTTTTTTTTAATGAATTCTAAATTTATTGTTTTAATTGTTGCAAAATCACGCTAACACTTAATGCTTTAAAAAACTTTGATGGTTAAATGGCAACTACACATTTTATTTGAGGCAAATTCCGACAGCTCGGAATTTGCCTCAACTCTCTCGAGAGGCACGAGGAATATTGATGAAGAACTTTGGTCAAGTGACGAGAACGACATCTGAATCGATATCTGATTCTCTTCCTACCTACGTGAAGATTTGATGATAAAGTTCTATTTAACCTTTTGAGGACGGGCACTTTCGAGAAGGAAGTCCTGATAAGGACGGGTGTTTTTACTACATTGCTTACCCCCTTTCTCGTCAATGATCGACGTTTTTAAGGCTCCCTTCGAGCGATTCGGAAACTTAGAATCGACGAAAGCTCCCTCTACTGGGAGGGGGGAAAGGGCTTTACTTAGTGCTGACAAAGTACTCATACAATACTGGTCATATGGAGCAGAAGTAAATAGTTCTCTTATAAAAGAGAAATTACAAGCTTTATTTTTCTTAATTTTCCTTATTTCGCTTGAATTCAAATTAGGAACTTCTGAGATGCTTTTAATTTTTTCAATTTTGCTCTAATATTTTCCATTTTCTTATATTTATGTTTTGACAGCTATCATGAAGTTTGAAAATGTCGTCACAGGGTAATAAATATTTCCTCTAGACAGAACTGAAAGAAGTAGAGCTGTTTCCCCACCTTGATTCTTCCCCTTCTATCTCCCCCTCCATTCAAAACAAGAGAAAAAGGGGGTAATTTGATCTCCATCGTTCTTTTACGCAGTATCTTGCAAGCTTTTGCGGTAGGAATCGGTCCCTCCTGAGGCTAAATTGCCCTTCTGTGTTGTTCAAGTGTTTGAAAGCTATCCCAAACTAGGAAGAAACTGGTTTTTTCATTGCTTCAAAAATAGTCATTTTTCCCTTTCGACAACTTTTTTTTACTCCTTTTTTTCATGCCTTCTAATTTCAAAAAATCTGTTTCTACTATTTCATTTTTTTCAAAATCGTATCACTTGAATTATAAAAGATCGACAAAGTTAGCGATATTCCAAATTTTGTGTTTACTGATTAATTATATGAAAATAAATTTTAATATAATAAAATGTTCTATATACAAAATTTTGCAAAGAACAGATTTTGCCACCCAAAGTGCGCTTTTTTTTGTAATTATTATTAAATTACTCAATTAAATATTAGAATTAAAGTAAACGATAAAATATCGAGAAATTGACTATAGTAAACTTTTCCGATATTAAAATTAAAGTAACCAGTAAATTATTAAATTGATTTTATTTTAGCTAAGTGTAATTAAAATCAAAGCAAACGATAAATTATTAAATTGAATATTATATAAACTATATGTAATTAAAATTAAAGGAAATGACTAATTATTAAATTGAATATTATATCAACTATATGTAATTAAAATTAAAGGAAATGACTAATTATTAAATTGAATATATTTAAGCTATATGTAATTAAAATTGAAGCGAACGATTAAAAATTGGAAAGTGATTTCGTACGCGAAAAGTGATCTGGTTCGCCAAAATTGACCCAACTAAAACAATAGCCCCTTAGGTGGCTAAAAAGCTGAAATCTGGTCAAAATAAATTGCTCAGTGATGTTGCTGCATTGTCAGTATGTGGTTGTATTAACTGAAATAATTATTTGAATTTTGTTGCTAATATTGTATCCAATTCTAATTGCCCCAATAGGAAAGAAAATTTATATCAAGGCATTTGCTTTTATTAAGAGTTTGATTTTTGCAACTAAAAGACACAGATTGTAATATATATTTATTTTAAATTTCATAGCTGTCGTGTTGCTTTTAGAGCCAAATTAATAAAAACTAAAAAAAAAAAGCAAATTTTATATTTATATTTATATATATATATATATATATATATATATATACTTTTCATTTACTTTTTTTACAAGATTTTATTTGGATTGCTCTCATATTGAAAACAAAAGTTTTAAAATCATTACCTTAACTCAATTTTTGTTTTAAATGAAACAATTATCTATAGCAAGGGTATTCAACCTTTTACACTATGGGAACCCTTTGAGCTTACCGTTTTCTTGAAGGAACCTCTTGATCAAAGTGCTGAAAAAATAGGATATCAAAGCTTTATCCTACTCAAGTGCACAAAATTACCCACTCTTTTTCATCTGCTTACAAACTTCTTAATAAGACAGAAAGAAATATATGTTTTTCTAAAATGTATTCTATCAATGAATAAAAACAACAATATTTTAAATTAAAACAAATTCATAAAAAAGAACATTTTTAATGACTTGTCCGTGATTGTTTTTTTTATTTCAAAGTATTTTAACACTTGGAATAATTGATAAAACCTGCAACCTAATGTCCTGTTCAGCAACCAATTTGTTTCTGCATTTTGTTTTTGTCGCAGCGTACAAAGAGATAACATTTTCTCATACATAGGTCGAAACAAATGACATTATATGTTCCTCAAATCTTTTGGCAATTTCAGGATATTCTTCTCTAAAGTCAATCCAAAAATGCATAATATGAACTTGACTAAATTTTAGTTTCAGTTGAGTGCCGATCAATATATCAATTTAAGAAATACCGATTGAGCCAAAGAATTGAGACTAATATGTGACCTAACGTGTCTCGATTAATGTATTTGAAGCACGTGACTTTCATGAAACTTAAGATTTTGTTTTATCCAAGAAATATTTATTTATACTTACTTTTCATAAGCACTTACGGCACCCCTGTCAAAGTGCTAAGGTACCCTAGGTTCCGCGGAACCCAGGTCGAAGACCTCTGGTCTATAACAAAGGCTTACAAAAATTTAAGGTAATGATAATTTTAATTTATACAAATAATCACGTTACAGTATCATTAACATCACATGTATGCATCAAACGCTCACGATAGAAGCTTATAAAACACAGAATGAACAAACAAAAGAATAAATAGTATGCACGTGAAATATTTGTATTTAAAGATACAAAATTTATATTTTATTCCCAAATCAAAGGCAAAGAACCTACAGAAGTGGGACAATGTTCGTATAATTTCAGATATCGTTACCTTTATCAGACCTTGGTTAATTTTTCTGAAGTCTGTCGCTGAAAAGTTCATGTTACTCTAATACGTCATTTACGCAAACAAATAAATAACAAAATCTAAGCTTTAATAAATCATATTTTTCTAAAAATCTAATACTATTTAATAGAAAAGAAATAAGACATAAAATATGGTAACTAATTTTATGAACTTTATAGGAAAGCTATATTCTAAGATACTTCATATAATCATAATCTACATTTATATTCAAAAAAATAATGAAATCAACCTTAAACTATAAATTTATCTCAATCAAGAGACTTTACCCACACAATCTCATTATCATAGAAATTTGTCGATTATTTTCGACTTTTAATTATGTAAAATAATGTAGTTGGGGGGGGGGGAATTTACACTTAGGGATACTCTATTTTTAATTATAAGAAGGGAATAACATTTTAGAATATATGAAATTAACACGAAATTCATTAGAGTCTCTCAATAAAAACGAGTACTTGTTTCGTGCTAGGATTATTTCTAAAGAATCTAAGTTATTTATTTATGTTTTGGCACGGAGACTAAAAAAATCAATTACTGGAAAGGAAGAGACGAGTATGATAAAATATCAATTAGCATTTCTACCATCATAAAAATGCAATTTTTCCTTCGTATATATAGTTTGGCGCAATCTCGTTAACCTATCTTCATGAAACGTCCTTTTTTTTATTTTAGAGAGGTGAAAAAACAATTCAATAAAAATTAAAAATTTGTATGCAAAGTTTTGCAAAGAGCAGATTTAGCCAAACAAGGTGCGTCCACATAAAAAAATAGTTCATTTGTTAGCTAATAATTGTAAATCAATATTAAAATCATTTGACCACTAAGCCAAACTAAAAATATGTAATTTGAAGTTCTCAGGGGAATAAAAAAAGGCTGCTTCACCGCTTAAAATTCTAAATAAGGTTATTTATTTTCAGACCTTCCTTGATTCCAATTTACAAATGATTCAAGGTAATACATAAATTGATAAGTATATAAAATACTTATTTCTTATATTTGTTTCCCTTCAATCCAAGAAAAAAAATGGGGGAAATGTATGACGATATATTTTTGGAAATTGAGTTCATTAGTGGTGAAAGCAGGTATCAGACACATATTTCATATATTTTATTTCAATCCAATAAAAAATTCAAGAGAAATTTATTACGACGTATGTTTGAAAATTAAGTTCGTTCCTAATGAAAGCAGACATAAAAAAAGAAAAAAACAAGTTAATTTTTGAAAAGTGGTCGGGTACGGCATTTATAGTGTAAAGAAAACAATAGCCCCTTGGGTAGCTAATATTTGTTGGCAGAGCTTCATTCATATAATATCCATTTAATAATTTTCATTCTGCATTAGTTGCTATACTAAAGAGAGGGGGGAAAGCTAATTCGAGGTCGAAATCTTAAAACAAAATTTGTAAGGATTGAATATTTATTAGTGTCGCAATTGGAAGAAACATGAGAGCTATTTATTGTTTTTTTAAATTTGAAACACGGTGGCGGTTCTAGGAAAATAGGCCTCGAACTCTCGTTGCGATTAAAACATCACTAGCCACAAAATAGCGAGCATAACCATTCGGTACTCCATACGCTGTTTCAAAGCAGTAAAATAATGTTTCCGTTCTTGAGAAATATACTAGCCATGTAAAATTGTTCACATATATAAGAACCAGTAAAAATTTAATGCAATAAATATCTTCTCTGTATTCTTCATTTAATCATAAAAACTCGATATATTTTAATCTGATTCCTACAAATGGAGTTTTGAAAAAATAGTAATAAATGGTTACGCACATAATTAATGTAGATGTGCATTCAATTTTATCATAAAAATTTGAACAATATTCCTTTAGTTATAAAACAATTTAAAAAAAAAAATTCTTCTTTATCTCTCTCTAAATAGCGTATCTAAAATATCTATTGTTCATTTTAATAATTAATAAAGTAATTTGTATAGTTTGTTTTTTTAAAATAATCAGTAAGAATAGCGTAAAAAACGAAGGATTACTTGTATTTTTAAGAAATCGTGAATGAAGCTTACTTTTTAAACACTGTGAAATACCACATAGATATCTGTATAGCAAGCTAGACAAACTTTCAACGGATATTACGGAACTAGGGGGGATCCTAAGAAATTCCCAGAATCGGCTGACTTCCCACCGAAGGGTTGTAAATCTCCTTTTGTCAACGTGTCTTTACCATGTATCCTTGCGCATTGAGGAGGGACTTTTAATATTGCTTTCCTCTCTTTCCCTGCTTAGTTTGCTGACTCAACAAATTACAAGCAGGGAAATAAATTAAATTTTTTTAAAAAATATGCATTTGAAAGAGCGTAAAAAAATGAAGGCTTCTGTGGAATTACTTTTTTTTTCTGATTATTCAAAGTATTTTTATGATCAATTTAGTGCGTCGGATGCAAGTTTTCAGATCTTTAATGAAAATTTAAAAATACTTGCAAAAATCAGAAAAAAAAGTAACTCCATAGAAGCCTTCATTTTTTAATGCTCTTTAAAATGCACTTTATTCCATGCAGTTTAAATAAATATTCTAGATGTGAGACTTTAAGTACGTAACTCCATAGGATTAACATTAGGTGGGGAAATTCGTGGTGGCGTGTCGACGGGGGCCTTACCAAAAGGACCAAATTGAATGTTTTTCACCTGCTGTGCAGAGGGGATGTTTGAGTTCCAAGAAATCCCTAAGAACCTATGAGTCTCCCTTTTTTAGGGAAGTTCCCTCTAAAAGCCGCTTTGCGGTTATTTGTCCGTTTCCAATTCAAGAAACTTTGGGAAAGATGTTCTGAAAACTCAAGCAATGTTTTTTTCCTACAATTTCCTTGTATCATTCTTAGTATCACAATTAGAATTTTCATGCAGTACATTATTCTATTCTTATACAATAATCCGGAAAGATCTAGTATAATTATTTTATTTAGCAATATTTATAGCCGGCAGTGAAGACAACCCCGATACATCTAATCCGTTCTCCTCTAATTATTTTGGAAGTGTGAATATGTTTTTAGCATCTAAATATCTGAATAAATTTGTAATTCTTTTGAATAATTAAGGAAAATGTTCAAATTATTAAAAAA
>BMAW01067399.1:108479-160345 GCA_019974015.1 Nephila pilipes | reverse complement strand
TACGAGGGGAAGGAACTCCTTGGTCGATTTCACGACCAACCCCGTCCATTAAGATACTGTTCCTTTTGGTCGCGAACGCGACCTCCCGTCCTCTAAAGGTTAACGTGTAGTGGTTAAAGGTTAACCTCATTCGTTCGAACAGCGAGTCTTTGGAGAAACCAGAAATCAGTCGGAATTTGCCTCAACTCTCTCGAGAGGCACGAGGAATATTGATGAAGAACTTTGGTCAAGTGACGAGAACGACATCTGAATCGATATCTGATTCTCTTTCTACCTACGTGAAGACTTGATGATAAAGTTCTATTTAACGTGTAGTGGTCCTCATTCGTTCGAACAGCGAATCTTTGGAGAAACCAGAAATCAGTCGGAATTTGCCTCAACTCTCTCGAGAGGCACGAGGAATATTGATTAAGAACTTTGGTCAAGTGACGAGAACGACATCTGAATCGATATCTGATTCTCTTTCTACCTACTTGAAGACTTGATGATAAAGTTCTATTTAACGTGTAGTGGTCCTCATTCGTTCGAACAGCGAATCTTTGGAGAAACCAGAAATCAAAATTCGCAATTCAACATAGCCGGCCACAAAACTCATGACCATGACTGCCACTAGACCTTCTACGAAAGCGTCAGATTGCGTTTAAAAAAAGACAAAAAAAAAATGATCATAATTCTCAATGATATCGAAAAAATTTTATGATTCGGATTAAATCCATTATTTTTCAAATTTGCTTTCCAAAAATCATTGAAATCATATAAAATTAGCAAATTAAGACCCAACGCGAGTTATATTTATATATAATATAGACTGGATAATTTAATGCATTTTAAGTTTTATAGTTAGTTATTTTAACTGACAATATGATTTTACATTGGACACACACATTTAGCATAAGTTAGAAACTGTAGTGAAAGTTAATTGCAATTTTATATAAAACGAAATGTTAACAAAAAGTGCATCAGTGTTTATGAAAGAAAAATTTCTCTTCACCCCCCTCCCAGCAATAAATGGCGTTGGAATGAAAATGAATATTTTGATAAACATTTTAAACCGCCATTTTCATGCAATGCAGAGCCCTAGAATTATAATTTTGTTCCCTCTAAAACGTCTAAATAAGCAATGGAATAGTTTCTAAACCTACACTCGTTGGTGTGTCTTTATAATATTGCCTTTGTTTGAATGGAATGACCTTCAAATAGAATAATAATAATAATAAAAAAAAAAAAAACAGTTCAATGATACGGGTGACAGAAGTGGCGTTGAATACTCGACAATCAAATGAGACATCTCTGTTCCAAAACAGATGTCTGAGGCTTCTAGAATCATTTAATAATCAAAAATATTACACAAGAGTGTAATGTTTTAAAATAAACTAAAATATTTTTAAGAGTATTTTTCTTGGAAATTCTGAATAAAGGAAGTAAATGAAAATCTTTTCTAGGAAATGTGAAAAATATAGAACGATTAGAATCGTTCTGTGAAATGTTCCTTTCCTTTTATTTCTCTACAATTTTATTTTTTTAACTGATGATTTTTTTAACGAGTATAATCCCTCCAAAGTTAAAGCTATTTAAAATGTATTTTGCGTCTTAAATGAAATTTCTAAGTAGTTTTTAATTTTTATTTAATTATTCGTACCAAACAACGAGAAAAAAACCCGCATAAGCATTCTTGATGCATATTGCAAGATGGGACGATCGAATGTATTTGAGATAACTAAAGTTTTTGAAAGGAATTTATGAGTGAAAATGTTACCAGAAATCTTCAAATGAAACTGAGAATATTATAAAGAATAGGTTATTATCAGTAGTTAATTTTTTAATTTACTAATTCTCTACGCCAGGAATTTACTAATTCTCTACGCCAGGTTTGGCTGGAAACAAACTCGTTGTTCACCTCAGTAATTCAACTCATAGAATAACAATAACAAAAAACAGGGCTCAATTTCTTTTTAAATTGAGAAGCAATATTTTTACACAATATTTATATACACATGCGGACATTCACAAATAAAATAAAAACCAATAAATAAATTGAAATATTTCCTTTGATTAATAAATGAATTAGAGTACTGATTAAATTTTACACTAATGCGATGAATGAAATTTTTGAGATAATATTTCATCCTACTGAATAATTAAATGGATTGTAAGTAATAGTTTGTATCGATACTTCTGTATGGATGTGTACACTTCATTTTTGAAAATAGCCTTTCACAATGTAACATAATCCCAAATACAGATAAAATTCCGAGCGTAAATGATTTACTTGCCCACATATTTTTTCGAAAGATAATTTATGGAATTATCAACTTTAAACATTATTTGTATCACACGAATATCTATTCACTTCACATTGAACACTATTCACTTCACATTGAAAATTTGAGGGAAGCACATCGAAATAGATTTTGAGGTATGTAAATGACTTTAGCACTTTTATCAAGATGCTGAATACTTTCTTTTGAATACATCACATACTCAAAATAACTCCGATCCCAACGTATTTAAATTTAAGACTCGCACGAACTCATTTTCAGTAACTTCACATACTCATTTTTGAAGATATCTGTGTATCAAATACGAGTGTGTAATAGAAAAATGAGTATATCATGTATTCATTTTTGAATCTGTTACTGTATCAAATATGAGAATGAAGCAACAAAATGAGTATGTAATGTATTCATTTTTGAAACTGTTACTGTATCGAATACGAGAAGAAACAACAAAATAAGTATGTAATTCATTCATTTGTGAATCTGTTACTGTATCAAATATGAGTAAACAATAAAGTGAGTATGTATTGCATTTATTTTCGATACTGTTGTATCGAATAGGAATTTTAAACAGAAAAATATATATTAGCTTAAGGGACTTAAATAAGCGCTCCTTTATTTGTAAGCATCATTTTCTTCATCTTACATGTTATTTAACATACAATTTATGAAGTTTTTGTTACAAAAATTCGAATCAAAATTCTTGCATTTACTGTGTGTAACAAAACTGTTACTTTTAGAAACAAAAATGGAACTGTTATGTGATCATAAACTGTACTTTGAACTTATACCTCAAATTTAAATCAATTCGAATGGTTTAATAAATCTTTAATTAACGAAAATAGATTCGATTTTCAAAAGTGAAATTCTTTTCAAAACAAATGTGTAAGAAATTTGAGTTAGTAGTTCCAGAAGCAATTCAGTTCATTAAAAATTATATTTGTTTTTAGAAGCAATGTATAATTTTGTTAAAATCCTATGCATGCAGAAAATTGAGTTTTATTTACAGTTCAATCTTTTAATAAGTTATTGCAAATATCTTGGAAACATTATGATGAAAATTAGATTTTTCATTATGAAAAACTTAGATTAAAAAAAAAGGCGTTAAAAAGCTGTACATTAACATATATTTCCTTTTGAATAAACATCATAACAAAGCTCAATGCCTAAAATTAATGATACACTTATACGCAGAAAAAATAAAACCAAATCACATTTTTCAAAAATTTATTCTGAATACCAGACACATACATATCAGACATTTAAAAATAAAACATTACTAATTTTGAAACAAGAATATAAAAAAAAAAAAAAAAAAAGAATGTAATCCTTCCAATGTTGTAATTATTTCAGGACGAAATAATGAATAGCCAGGATGGTTTCAGGAACAAATATCATTTAATGCTCGACACGTTCCACAACACAAGACAGGATACAAATACATAAATAAAACACAGATTCACGAACATCACTCCATCGTTCTTTTTACCAAGTCATCTCGCCTTCGATTGCGCTTGCGCTCTCTAATCGTCCTGCTCGCCAAAAAGAACATGTGGCGCCATCTGGCTACCGTTTAATAGTTACATGGAAGGTAGTGGTAAATTACAGTGTTACAAGAATAATTTTTTAACTCCTACAGATGAAGGCATGTCGTTTTAAAAATCACTATAAACACTGCTATCTGATCCATACTCCATCCCCATTTGTACAACATAGTTCAACTCCATCCCCATTTGTGCAACATAGCTTATATTTAGTGTAACGTACAATGAGGTATCAATTAAAATATAGGAAGTTCTAATATGTAAAGCTAAACAAATAGATTTTTTACTTCTTTCAAATCAACAACATCTCGAAAAGTTACTAAATATGAGTGAAAATGCTTTTCACACATTGCTGTTTCAAATAAATAATATGTTAAATATGCATCAATATTATGTAGAAACTGTTCTTTAATTTTTTCAAAGAGAGGCAAGTCATTTACGCAATCAATTAATACAGCTATATTTTTAGAATATACTGTACCATTGTAGTATAAACTATTACAAGTAAGAATTTCTGTTTGGTCTGTTAACTATCTATTCGACATAGAATTTCTAGCTGCTTTGAATTGCAAACTTGGACATACTTAGATCCAAAAACATTTGTTATACAAGGAATTTTAAAGTTTTTGTTACTAAACACATGTGCCATTTTTAATTGGTGACGAAGTGTTACAGTTTTTTACATTTAATATTAAAAAATTTAAAATATTTAACAATACAATATTTAAAAAACTTCCACTAGGTGACGCACACGTTTTGGAAGGACAGTGTTTGATTTCACATCTCATACTCCAGTACCTATATATAAAGAGAGAGACGTGGAGGCCCAAGTTGACGTATAATCCTGGAATTGTGTTGCGCAAAATGCATCTTTGGAATAAGGGGCCTGTCGGGGGAAAAGTTTTCAGTTTCTGGCTTAAAAAAATGACTGGAGCCATCAGGGTATCAATGATCGTTCGCATTAAAAGATATATGTCCCAAAAATCATTATCGAAGGGTTTTCTCTTATTAAAAAAGGCAAGATCATTAACCCTCCAAGCGTTTTACTTTTTTGTGTAAAGCTATTCCAAAAGCGGTCTACTTAAGCACATCTAAAGGTCGCTAAAAGTTTTCGCTTTCCATTCACAAATTCTTCAAAAATGCAAGAAGCTACTGTTCCTTCCCCCTCTTGAGACGCGGGTGGTCGACAATCCTCACTTGGGTTGGGCACTTTTATGACTCGATCCGACGCTTTGATAAGCGATTTCGTTGCTTTGGGGGGAATCTTGTATGGCAGGCTGCAAGCAGGCAGAAATGGAGTTCATATTATTCACATCAGAACTTGGAAGGTGTTCGCCCAATCTATTGAGTTTCAATAAAAGTGTTTCAACAAATGAAGAATAAAATAATATAGCTTGAAAAAAATTGGTGGATTAATAGTTGAAAATTTTTTGTTTGCTTCAAACAACACAAAAATTCTTTTTTTCTGTCATTTTTTTTTTTAATTTTTTTTTTATTTTTATTTTAATTTTAACCGGGAAAAAGTATCCTATATTCATTGTTGAATACGAGACCAAGAAAATACAAGATTGTTTGCTTGTTTGGAAAAAAAGTAATGATTAATATTTGTATCAGGGACTATTTGCTTAATCAAAGCGCCAGAATTTTAGTAAAATTTTTAATTTTTATAGAAGATTGAGTTCTCAAAAGAAGTTTGCTTGTAAAAATAAATATAAATAAATATTTTAAGTATAAAATAAAATCTTAAATTTCGTAAAAGTCACGTGTTTCATATACAGTAATCGAGACGCATTAGGTCACATATTAGTGTTGGTTTTTTGGATCAGGTGAAGAATCACACACTTATTCATTATTTTCAAGGTATGAAGTAAAATTAGCGCCACTGTTTTAAAATTGAAATTTTAGGCAGAATCTATTTTGAAAGATAATATGAAATGCTTTGGTAATTTGCATTTTATTTTAGTGGACGGTAACGCTAATCCCAATAAAATTGTAAGAATTAATTTGGTCAAACATTTATCAGATCTGCAAAAAACATTTCTTGAATCCTGTTCAAAATGAAAAATTATCTTCGATCCCAAATCCTTCTCAAGAATGTGAATCCACTGAACTCCCAATAAAAGAAGTTTCTGCGGCGTGGAAGTTAGAAGAGGGGGGGGAGTGCCAGCTCAGGTGTCGTCCTCGTCACTTGACCGAAGTTCAAAATTACGAGGTTCGTTGCCAATAGCCCTCGTGTTGCTTCTAGCGCGACATTAATAAAAAAAACTAAATTAAACCCAATAAAAGAAGAAAACCTCCGAACTCCCAACAGAAGAAACAATTGAGTGTATAAATGTTTGATTGATATATCAAATTAATATGTTCTCAGTTGAAATTAAAATTTAGTTAAGTTGATATTATGTATTTTTTGATTATCATTAGAAAAGAATATCATGAAATTGCCGAAAGAGTTGAGACATTTTATATTATATGTTTCAACCTATATATGCGAAAAATCTTTCTCTTTGAACGCTGCGACAAAAACAAAATACAGAAACAGATTGGATGCTGAAGAAGACAATAGGTTGCAGATTTCAACAATTATTCCAAACGTAAAAATACTTTGCAATAAGAAACAAGCACGGCCAGGTCATTAAAAAAATTTCTTTTCATTAATTTGTTATATTTAAAAAAAATTGTTGCTTTTATTTAATATTCATAGGCAATATTTCAGAAAAAAAAAAAAAAAAAAAAAAAAAAAAAACATTAGCCACCTTACCATTTATTAATCTTACTAAGACGTTTCTAATATGATAAAATAGAAATGCAATAAAATTTTTGTAAATTTGATTAGGATAAAGAGCTTTGATATCCTATTTTTTCTGGTGTTTGATCAGACTGTTCCATGAAGGTAAGCTCAAAGGGTTCCCCAAAGTTTGAATACCTCTGCTCTAAGCGAAATACCCAATCTACAACCACATTTGTGCCAATAAACATGACATTCAATAAATAATTTTAAATTTTAATGGGGTATAACATATATTCTTCAAAATGTCAAAATATTTCTAACCGTCTTCGACCCACATTTTAATTTTCACTTTCCCGTTTCTTTAGTATTTTCAAACTTTAAATACATATTCGTATTATATCTTTTAAAGAAAAATTGTCATTCATAACTACATCTTACATATCAGTTATTACAAATTGGGCAGCGAGAGAAACTTTTCCCTTTTAATTTTGTTTTTCATAACAGTACACTTAAAACACTTTAGTTCAGTGAAGTTGACAGGGTATGAATTAATCATCATATCTCGCACTATATTGCAATAAAAGAAACTGTACATGAAATGTTATATTTAATTTCTTGGGAAGTTTTATAGAAAAATAATGTCTGGCTGTAGAGTAAGCAGAATGTATGTTTTGATCTATAGAAAGGATGATGTTTTTTTCCAAATGTAAGGTATTTCCAAATTTAAATAACATGACCGAAGCGGATCATATAATTTCAAAATGCACTCTTTTTGTGCTGTGTGTGTTCTGGTTTCAAAGTAAACCACCTCACTTTCACAGGAGCTTTTTATATTCAATATCAGCCTCAACGCAAAATTGCTTACGAAATTGCATCCCAAACCGTAAAGGGACTAAAATATATGTCTTAGTTCTGTCCAAAATATTCACAATATGTAAAAATCATCTTCCTCTACTAATCTCAGTCCATTTGACAAATTGTACCTAAAATCAGCTATACGTGTGTATTAGATCAAAAATTTGATTATATAATTGTCTTTTTTCCTATAAAATATAAAAAAAGTACAAGAATAATGGTGAAACCTGTTTCAAAATCCTGAAAAACTAGAGTGAAGAACAAATTAGATATAATTTTGGGTAGTTTGACATTTCAATATAATACACACATAAATATGCATATTTTAAAACAAATACATTAGCATAAAAATCCATTTATTCAAAACTTGTATTTCATGTATAAAATAAATCAGATTTCACATATCCACAAATAAACATAATTGTAATAAACATAATTGTACCTAAGGCTGACTCTACCTTATCAAGTGAATATGCCGTATTCTGTTCAAGATTATGGCACTGCATATTGCATTTTCCATCTATTTCAGGTGTTAATTTTATATCTTCTACACCAGTATGATAACAGTAAACAATTTAATTTAAAATTATAATTGAATTTAAAATTATAAATTTTTTAACATTTGCGATAATGTCACTTATATCTATTTTTAATAATTTGTGAATGCATCAAACTATTACTTTATTATGTTGACGCTTTATTTAACATTACGTATAATATAACGAAAAAATTTCGAACTGAATTTTAAAGTAATTATTTCAGAAACTATTGTAGATATGCTCATAATTTTTGTATACCGAAGTTTTAGCATCTCAGCTTTGCTTCCAAGTAAAATTTTTATTTTATATTCATCAAATTGTTCAGCAAATTTTTTGCTAATGACGTGCGGTTCTTAACTGATTTATAAAAAACTTTCGGAATATATGAAAATATGCTGGTGATGAAATATATTAAATTTTGAATTTTATATTTTAAATTTTCATAGAATTGTAAGTTTTTGTGATTAATAATTTTTATCTTTGTATGTACCATACATAAATATTTTTTATCGTAATTTGAAAAGCAGATTTTCAGGGTAGCTTATGTAAAATTCCTAGTTATATATTGTTAAGATTACGAAAAATGTCCGGATTTTAATTACATGTACTTCAATTATCCTTTAACAGAATATAAATTATAAGGGATTTTACACATATGAATATTTTTTAAATTTGAATCTTCAAATAATTAGTAATCAAAAGTATCTGTGCAAATATACAGTTGATACTTACGCCTATGAACAAATATAAATGTGTGCAGACGCTATTAATTACTAATTTTTCAAAAAATCAAGTTTGAAAAATATGAATTTGAGTGGGAAATCAAATTCTTCTTCTCTTTGAAGGAAGATGTAGTTCAGTTACTTAAAAAAAATTCGGATGCATTTCGAAACTTAACGTTACAAAACTGAGGATCGTGCGTAAGCTGTCCTGAATACCTGGCTTTGAAATTATGAAAAAAAAACTAATAGATTTAAAAAAAAGTTAAATTTTTGGTACTATTTTTATTCATACATTAGAGATTTTTAAAAGTAAAGAAATACAGAAGCTTAAAAACTATTCATTTGTAATAATTGAAAATCTTAAAGCGTTTCTGATTTTGACTCGTTCGGTTTTTTTTTTTTTTATTTTTATTTATTTATGACACTTTATTAGGAAATAAATATCATTTTAAAAACTGAAAGTAGTGAATAAAGTAACACAAATGAAACAATATAATGTATTTATTGTTTTCATACATTCTCTGTATTTAAACATAAACATTTTATAGATATATATTTAGCGATGTTTTTCGACATTTATAGATATAATATAAAAACTTAACTCTATCTGATAATTTTAATATGAGGAAAAATAAAAAAAGTGAGTTTTTAGCAATCAAAGAAAACATACAAAAAGCAATTTGTCCAACAATATAAAACAGTAGGTTTCCTACTCTATCTAAATTTGTTAAAATTCGAAATGAATATTAATTAAAAAATAGGAATAAAATCTAGTTAATTTTGTGATTGAACTTTAAAGCGTTTTTGGATTGGTTTAAATAAAAAATTTTATCTTGAAAGCTAGGTCAAAGGACGCATTTCTTTCATAAACCCAATAAAATCTCAACTCAAGCTGACCGACAAAGACACTTGAAAGGAAATTTTCCCCTTTCCCTCTTGAACGAATTCTCAATGGAAAATGTCTTAACCCTAAGGGCAAGAGTGAGGTTCCCTTATGAGCCATAAAATTTCCTGTCAAAGTTCATTGTGTGTCCGCAACCCTCCGCAATTATCTAACAAGATATAAAACTTTTAAAAGGGGGGGGAAGGAATTTCAGAAAAACCCGGCGCAAACGATCTCGAATACATCCTGTGATGGCGAAAAAAGACGGCTCTGCCACTTTCGGTGCGTTCACAGCCATACGGGATTACCCTGCTCAAACGCTTTCGGAATATCTCGAACAGTACGGGAAAAAGCGTGCAAAACGCTTAGAGGGTTAATACCCACATTTGAGATGCACTTTGACCATTAGAAGTATCAAGATTTGACAGTTTCTCTTGTTTTATTGCAACAGGAATCGCAGTTACCATAGTTAAAATTTGATACTCGATCATTTAAAACGGACAATATTAAAAACTTATCTTTAAAAATATATTGATGCAAGATTAAATAAGTTTCTTCCAATCTTCTAACAAGTCATGCATAACATCAACAACCAAATTATTAGTTACGTGACATTAGCCTAATTCATTAAAAAGGCAGTCGCTTTTAATACCACGCATTGTAGTTGATATATTTTCATCAATGACGTCCCTAACATATGCATCAAGTCCAGCTTTATGGTGTTATAATCTGTTATCACCTTGATCATTTTCTGCATTATATTTTTATGAACAAGGCAAAACCTACAACAAAAATCGGCAGAAAAACATTCTACAAATCCAAACAACTTATTTATCCCTAAATTATCACCTAATATTTGCCAAAGTGCAATTTTATATGCATTTCCTTGAAATTGAGTACCTTGGTCTAAAAATTTTCAAATCTTGAATAAGTGGTTCAAAAATTGCCGTATTTTTCAACATCTAGGGAATAATGGACATTTGCTAAGAAAATAGATCCTAAAGATGACTGCAGAGACACGAGTAGTTCTTTAATTGTGAAATAGACAAATCCTAACTTATGTTTACCAGTATGTGACCCCAGCGGATATACTAATTCAACATCATCTATATATAATTCAATGGTTATTGTATCCATGGCTGTAAAAGTTGGATTAGAAAAGTAATAAAATCTATCTTGGATACTACACAAAGTAGAGTCTCTAACACTAAAAATGCTTATTTACATTACCTAAATTCTTTTGTTTGAAGCAAAATTGAGTTAATTTCAAACGCATTGCTTAGACAGATCTGATGAATTACCGATAAAAATTGTAAGTAATTCCGAATACTCCAATGTGTACTGAATACACTAGATAGTGCTAACTTCAGTAATTTTAGTACAAAACTAGCACAGAATTTACTATGTCTTGGTTACGAAACTGAGAATTGAACTGTTACTCATAGATATCAGGTTATATGCTTAACAGCTACGCAAAATACATGCTAGTTGGCTTAAAACCAGTCAAACAAAACGTATTTAAATGTAGCGAAGCAGTGAATGATATTAATAACTATAAATAATGCATTTTTAATGATAAAATTTTCAAAAGATTAAATGCAAACAATTTTAAATTGTAAAATTTTGGCTACAAAAATTAAAAAGAAAAATATTTTGAATGTAATAAAACACAGAAAACTTGACCAGTCAGTCCAAGACAGATATCAATGAATTTTGTTCAGCTTGTACCAGGTGAGGAAGGAAAGATACTATCAGCTCTGCTAACAGTATCTTTCATTCCTCACCTACAAAAACACTTTATTAAGGAAATGTAATAATTTCATAAAAAATTAACTTACAAAGCCTTCACCGTCTTCAAAACTGGAAATGTATTCACGATGTCTTTTGCTAAGTCAAGCTTATTTTTGGTGGTACAGCCATAATTTTCTGTATATGTTTTTGCCAACAGTAGATCAATACGATATTTTTGCAGAATATTAATGTTGGATGGATCACCCTCTTCCAACTGAGCAAAAATAACGGGGAGCTTTAATTTGATTATCTCCCTAAATAAGGTAAACATTTATCACATTCACTATATCATTAAATTGATCGTAAATCATATATAGAGTTTTACCAATATATGAAAGTTACGTAATATTAAATACAAAGCACTTGCTCTCTTTCGAAGTTTGAGAAGTATTCTTCAAACTTCAACTCTTTTAACTTATTTTCTACAAAATCCATATCGACCACGTTGAAATATCGACCACCGAATATGTTGGATGGTTAGCGGAACACATAGGTTAAAAGTCCTTAAGCACTTATTTATAGATAGACAAATATTAAAGGTAGTATTTTTCAATTTTGAATCATTTTAGTTTTTTTTTAAATATTCATTTTTAAAATGGCTTGTATGTCTTGAAATAAGCAAGTTTACAAAATAGTTATTTTTGTAGGCAATTAATCTTACCAAGAGAGTAATTTCTTGTAAATTTTAAAATACTTTTTTTAAATAAGAATTTACTGAACAGAAATTACAAAATAAGCAAAATCAATTTGTAAAATGTAACACGATAATCAATTTCATGACTTTTTATTATTTATATTCTAAAATTTCTCTACAATATGAGATATTATATGTATAAAATGCATAATGGATCTTACAATCTAATGCATAATGTCTTAATTAGGAACTGATCCACACTCCAATCTGGAAATCTGCAAAAATGAGTTTCATCGGCCTGTTACTTGCCCAGGAATTAATTTTAAATATAAAGGAATAATATAACATTTTGCAACTTAAAATGTAATAGAATTTTCATTTAAAAATGATAAGAATTTTAAAGGAACATTGAATCGTAATACGTTCGCTTTTTAATATTCATGTGTTCTTCCGCGTGTTGAGTGGTTAATAGAGTTCGAAATATTTAAGTGAACCATAATTCGTTTTTGATGAACAATTTTTAAAATACGTAGCCAGTATTTTAAAGGAACTTTTGTAGTCCTCAATATATATAATAATTTTTTGAAGGTTTTGATTTACCTTTTTTTTTTTTTTTTTTTTGCTTTGTTTTGTTTTGAATATATGTAATGTTTTACAATCGATAAAGACATACGTTCAAATCTGATACAATCATACTCATTTCAAAATAGTATGTCTGCGTATTCATTTTCGATTATTTCTTTTTTCTCCGCGTCACTTTTAGCTAACTGTTCTGGAAGTCCCAAGTTTCTTTTAGAACGATTCATTTACGTTTTTATTTCAAAACAGTCATTTTCAGATTGCCTCAGCTCTTACCGTTGCTTTTCCTTTGAACTATTCCCACCTTCATTTTAGCAAAATAGGAAACATTGCAATATTTTTAAAGATAGATATTTCTGTTTCGACTCGGAGTTTTGTTTGTTCACATATTAGTTATATTTCCCCCTCAACAATAGCAACCCTATTTCAGAAAGGATTTTGTTCTTTATTGGAAAGATTTTAACATCTGAACACTTATCAGTAACAACTATCTTTCATTGGCACTTTGCCATTCGCTCTCTTATGGATAAAATATTATTGATGAGACAACGGAGATAAATCAACAGTACCTGTATGTTATTTTGGTTTGTAAGTTTTATTTCTATTTAACGACATCTACAAAATAATTAACAATTGATAGTTTATTTGGCCGACAATTTAAGATTTTAATAGGTTAGTTGTGTCATTTTCTTCAACTCCCACAAAGCTAACTATTTTACGATAACTTTGTAATTGAAAATGCAAGAATATAGTAATATGGTCTGCTCTTTTCTGCTCGTTTTTAGAAGTACAAGCACAATCTGACTCATGTTTTTCTCATTCGAAGTGTAATTTTGTTGTTGCAAATTGGAATTCTATTGTATGTTTATACAATGATTTAGCATGGAAAAATGGAAAGAAAAAAAAAGGTAATGTCTGCACTTAAGAGGATGTCTTGACGTCATTTGAAAATAAATTAATCTCATAAAAAGGTAGCCTTGGTATAAACGTGAGTAAGCGTTCAGTAATAATTGAGATTTTGAATGTTCGTAGTCAAAATAATCTGGCCTGTCTAATCATTTGACACTTTAAATACTGACCAGTGATGAAAGTGAAGAAAATAACCTCGTGGCGTTACACTGTAAATGAAGTATCTAAAAGGTAATTATTTTGTAGAAAAATTCTTCTTTTTATTTGGTGTTACAAGTCTTTTTATTTCGTGTTTATTTGGTGTTAAAATAAGCTCTTTTTTATTCGTGTACACTAATAATATCCTCGTTATTACTTTAGATTTTTATCTGCATGATTGTAATATTAAATAGACTATTTCTATTTATTTATTTATTAGATAAATGTGAATGAATAAACCCAACTCACGTTTTTTAAAAGATTTACTACACATGTTATTCACATAATTTGGCGCTTTAAAGCGAATGTTGCAGATTGCTTTTTAATGTAAGAAAAGGGTACTTGTGTAAAATCCCGTCGACCATTTCCGCCAAACAATGTGATATTCCGTCAGATATGAAAAGTGTCGCTAAACGAGATGATATTGTGTCAATAGAGCAATCCTGCTGTTTACAGTAATGAGAAGATATATTTTCTTCATGGTTACATGTAACCTTGTTTAAACAAGAATTCATCTGTAATCAGTAGCTGCTATTTTTATCTGAATACTATTAATTTTGTCGATCCGAAGACTTGTTCTCATTCGTGGAATGAGGATTTTGGGCCACACAAAAGATTGATGTAAATTCTGTTGCCCTAATTTTCATGGTCGGCGGAATTTTAGACTTCCAAAAATACATATCTAATTAGTTTCTACGCTTTCTATATTTAAAGTGTGTAAGGAGGCATGCACTTATCTCTTTATGTGATGTTTGCAGGCGATCGCGAATCTTTTAACGAAAAGGCACAGACCCTGCTTCAGCGGAACCTGCATCGGACAGAAAACAAGAATGTTGCCCGCAATGTGATTATCGTGGTGGGGGATGGTATGAGCCTGGCTACGGTGGCCGCCGCAAGAGTCCTCAAGGGCCAGAAGGCCGGCCGCAGTGGCGTAGGAGAAGAAATGCTGTACGAGACATTCCCCAACGTAGGATTGGCCAGAGTAAGATTTTGAACAGTCATTCTGAGCGAGTCATTATAATAAAAAAAAAATAATAATTTTTAACTCTTAATTAAGAAGTTCCGCGCGAACCTCATATGGGTAATTAAGTAGCCGAGCGAGCGCCGAGTAGGTCCTGTATCAAAAGTGCTTGGGGCCCCTTTTTGGAAATTAAAAAGAGCGTCAATAATAAGTATACATAGGCATGTCTATTAAAAACTATATAGCTTGAAAAATTATCTTAATTGTTAGGTAGGTACTTTTCTAGTTTTTTCGACAAACGTATTTATTATAACATCTATAACTGAAGACGATTTTAGTTTCCCAAAATTTTCTGTATCTATGAACAATATTGGTAAGTCTGATAGTCGTTCTTGTCCCATAGAAGGTATAAAATTAAATTTTTAAATAAAATATAAAAGTTTAGTTTAGAAAAACTTCAGCTATTGCAGTTGTAACTGGAAGGGTCTAAAATAATAAGCATGATGTTATAACATTCCGAAAACTGGAGGCCAGGCTATTAAAATTTATTAACAACGATTCTTCTAGCTCCTTAATGGAATGAATTTTCTGAATTTCAGATTTCAAACAACGTTTTAAAGCAATCATTTTTTATAGATATAAACTCTTATGTCAATATCATATTTACAAGCCAGTTTTTAAGGCTTCCTTTTTATTTCTTCGTTTCAAAAGGGTAAAGAGTTTATCCAGTTGTAAGACTCCGAACATAGTACTCAGATCACGGAGGCTTTGAAATAAGTTCAGATTGAGATATTAATACATCTAGACAGCAATAGCACAAATGAAGTACGATTTCGGATCTGAAATTCTCTCATCTTCTGATAACTCACCAAAATAAGTGTTTCCTTCTCTTTCGTCTTTCATTTCTGGAAACACTCATATACAAAAGGTATTATCTCCCTTTCATCGCTAGATTTCTGTACTCCATTGAAAAACCATTGAAGGAATTTTGAATTCTTATTTCTACCAGTTTCAGAAATCTAGCAATACAAATTATTATCTTCCTGTATTAAGTAAAATATTATCTTCCTGTATTAAGCAAAATATTATCTTCCTGTAAGTAATAACAAGTTTATTAAAGAGAACGTAGCAATTTAGAAAGCGACACATTATTAGGTTACCTCTGCCTCCTACAACTTAAAATTATGTTTCTCTCCTGACATTGAGCTCTTCGCTTACAAGCAACACCCTTTATGAGCTCATCGTGCACAAGCAGCGTCTTCTGACAGAATGACGGCACAATGGGAGTGTCAGACGGAAACTCCCCACCTGAACTCGCATGAGTTCACTTACCATTAATTCCCAAACAAGCTTACATCCAAGAAACCTATTTAATAGACATGGTTTAATATATTATATAAAGACAATTGCTTTGCACATTAATATCTAATTCGAAATTGTTCACAATAATTTGATACATAAGCACACAAATTACATTTTAAATATATTAAATTAATTTAAAATGAAAAATTATTTGAAGATTAATTTTTAAAATGTATAAGAAAACAATGTTAACTACCATTAAACATTGAAATTTTTTTAAAAAATAATTCAAAAAAACTCCTGTTTGTTCAAAGACTGATTTTATATAGTAATTGAACTGAGCGTTTAACGTTTCCTTTTAGGGTTTTAATTAGAGGAGAACGAACATTTCCATGTCATCCTATATACAGATCTGAAATATTTCCTGGAAGCCACATATTTCTACGGGTAACGCTTATCGTTAATTAAAACTATATAATTTACCTTAAACGAAACAATTTTATCTGGTTTTGGAGAAATATACGCTGATCTTAAAATTAAGTAAATACTCTTTTCTCCACCTGTTCCAGAAATGATTTAAATTAGTTTTCTGATATTTATATTTCTTTGCCAAAGAATATCTATTAATATTAAGTCCTCAGTTTTGTGTTTTGTTATAGGCAAAGACATCAAATTTTTACCAACAATGAAATGAGAGGGGATGAGTGAAAAGGGCTGCGAGGGATCGCTGTACATATATGTGATAGGCCAAGAATTAACCTTGGCTTCAGTCTCAAGGAAAACCTTTTCCAATTTTTTTAAGTGAGCGAAGATAATTTCCTTTAAACAAGTTTTAAGCGTTAAAGTCCCTTTCCTAGAACGCTTCCTTCCATGGACTCCTCTCAGCTATGAATTTCCAAACTATGCCTTTGGAAGCAAACTCGTTTTTAACCTCAGTATTATCAATTTGCTTTCACTGTTTTTAAGTTCATAATTAGCCCTTCTAAAAGTCTTAGAATTATCAGAGTTTAATATAGAATATAATCCTTGGCGAGATACAAATCGTCTGAAACCCAACAAAAAGGAATCAGTACTCATGTTAAAAACTGCTCTCGTCACAGCACTTGTGAAAATAAATATCATTTTTAATTAAAATTATGTACAAAGAAGTTATTTGTTCCAAGTTTCACCTTGAAACGTCTACAAATTAAACAATTATTTAATACATTTGTCACATATTGACGACTCATAACAATCTAAAATTATTCTTGTAAATATATCAGAGTAATCTCAACACCTGCATGACACATTTTAGTATGAGCACTACAGACAAATAGCTCAAAAAATTTATCATTTGAAAATAGTTGCCAAGGATGTTTGGCTCTAACATCCTCATTTGAGAATTATAAGCGTCCCTTCAGAGAAAGTAGATCAATATCATCATATTCAGGATTCAAATTTAATATTTGAGAATCTTTTTCAGTATTCCTAAACAGAAGTTGCGAAAACTCTATACTGTAATGCTTTAGTTGAGGAGTTTTTATCCAAAACTGCAAATCTTCCTTATGTTCCATAGCACCTATAGGTCCATACAATTTTGTAGAATTAAATTTAGAATTGTAAGCAAACCTTTTTACCCGCATTACAACACGTAATTGCTTAATTCATTCAATTCATTAACATCCAATAACAATAACGGTTATGCAGAAATTGTCCCGAGAGCGGAACTTTTTCCAGAACACGTCTTCATATGCCCTTCAGTTCTTGCCTCTCTGCAGAGGTTGGGAGAATTCCCTTTCGAAGGGGAGCTGTACTGTGGTAGGATTGTGGAGCTTGCAGGGACTGTAATACATGTACATGAATCCATATAATGATTTCTAGTTGGACCCGACACAAACCAACCAACGATAGAGGTAAGTTTTCATTACCCTAACTGGCCACTATTGCATTAACTTGCGTAGCCCGCTGTTCCCCCACCATCATGTCAGCTTCACTAATACTCTCGAGTAAATGCTGCAGTCTTGACAAGGCAACAAATGAATTGAACGAGACAACCCTAACCACCACAGAAAACATTATAGGATCTTTGCTTCTGATTTTCCTCTTGTAGTAAGTTCGGCAGGATTTTTGGAACCACTGCAGTGGCTCCAACACTCTGGCAGAGTCAGTGATTATACTTAGGCCACTCTATTAGCCACAAATGGCTTTTAATTTTCCGATGCTCCTTTCAACAAGTGAAGGATGATTTGAGAGTTACTCCACAAAAACATTTACCTTGTAAGTAATTTTCTAAACGTGCACTGAGGAATGCTGTCATCAATTCCAGTCTTGCAAGCACCAAAGGCTTGCAAGACTGGAATTGAACAGCCCAACCTTACTTTTCGACAAGTCATTTTAATTTGATCTTTACAATTTACATATTGTAGCGTAGAATGGAAGCCAAATAAAGACTACAGAATAAAATTTCAACTTGAGAACGAACTTTATAATTCAAGAACGAAATTAGTATTAGGAATTGAACTATAAAAAGACTACAATTAAAGATTAATATAAATCGACTATAATTTAAGATAATAGGATGAAAAGCAAGACAAGAGGAAGATGAAATTCTATCTCCAATTTACAGCTTTGCAAGATATATATATATATATATATATATATATATATATATATATATAAACACGAAGAGGATGAACTTCGCTTCAGTTCACACTTCCCTGCACAAGCTCTTCAGAATAAATATGGCTCACAGATGGACTTCTTCTGTCGACGATGGTAACATGCAAACATCGTTAATAAGGTGCGGCGAGTAGTAAATATATTTAGGTTTATGGCGTAAGAGCCAATTTTAGATAATGCGCCATTAACAGGAAACGAGTAACAATATCATAGGAATGCAAGTGCACCATATGCCTTCAGACAGGCGTTACAAAAGACATGATGTGAAACTTCATTCATCTTCGCACTTTCAAGAAATTTACATTCAATCGATACAACTTTAAGTTCCAACAGTTTAGAACACCAAGTCTTCCATATCTTCTTGATTTAAAAAGTCGATTTAAACTCTTGGTCCCACTTTAAACTCCGTTCCCACATCTCTTGTAAATTATTACTGTTATTAAAAAGAGGCCAATTATTCCACAGGGATCAAATATCCATGAAATAGCTCTCGGCACATGTTGCCTTGTGACTCTAACATCAACGAAATTTTTAACATCTGGAAAGTTTAACTTAATTTTATCCATAATTGGATCCCCTTCAACCCCAATAAACCTGTCCCTTGACCGCAAGTCTTTCAGGAGGTTTTTCTTTTGGCTAGATCTACGTAAAAATATGGATTAATTTTCTTAGGTATCACAGTGTTATCGAAATTTTCTTTGATGTTAATCTTTTTAGTCCAATTTGTAGTTCTTCTTATTTGTAGATCTTATAATCTTTGTTTCTTTTGTTAATATCCCTTTTCAACAGATCCAATTTTCCTCTTTTATGAACGCAGGAGAAGGCCCCAATGTTCTCATGTTAGACAAATCAGGTTTCCGGGCAGTTCCGAATGGTGTTTTCTAATGTTGTTTTGTAGGTATTAAGTTTTGTATAGAGCCCAGATAAATTTAGCCTAAGATCTTTGAGGAAGATTAACGTTAGATACGAGATCTCAACAAGACTCCAATTCTTCCGTTCTGTTGGGGAGAATACGATGCACTCAGTTGAGGAAGGATTCCTTTATTAAAACTTCAATTTATTTTCTGATTCCTCCTTTATTACTCATTTAAGTATTCTTTCAAACTTGTCATCGGATATTCCTTCAATTTTGAAAGCACTTGATCGTTTTTTGACAGAAGAAATGACTGAGTATTGAGAGTAATCATCTGTAAAAGTAAAAAAGTAGTATTTCCTCACTTCCGGCTGTATCGGTCAACATAGATTGCCAAGTACAAATCTAGTAAAGCTCTATGCTTTGCTTCTTTCGGATAAGGAAATTTTAACGGTTTACTTTTAATGCAGAGTATGCAGTCACTTGCATGTTGACAATTATCTAACTGAATACTATCAGCAAAATTTTTATTTATATAGAATTAATGTTGCGGTGTCCAGCCCACTTGTGCCATAAATAGATGCAATTGTAATTTTTGCATTTATCTGCAAAGTCGAGTTTAGAATAATTTTAATACTCGTACATAACTATCTCATAAAGACTGTTTTAATTTGAAATTGCTTCAAAATAAACGATTCCATTTTTCTTAACTACTCATCTTTTATTGTTCAAATTTACGGTGTAATCCTTTTCAAGAATTATTGTACCTGACAGTAAATTACACACTTAATTGTGGTAAATAATGTGCATTTTTCAAACATATCACAAGAATGCCGTCTTTCATTTGATACTTTGCAATAAAAGAACTTTTCCATCAGCAGCGATAATTTTTATCGAATACACAGTTTCATTCAGAGATGAGAATAAGCATGCTTTATTTATAAGGTGTTGGCTGGTACCAGAGTCGATGAAAAGGACTTCTTGTACAATTATGCTTGAGAAGAGGATGTTTTCCAATTTTATTCTCGAGCACTTAAATTTTTGATGAATTAAGGATATTTTGTTTTTCATGTATTTGTAAGCATACGGATATTCTATCACTATTTTGACTATGATTTTCGTTTTGTTTTTGCTGTTTGACTTCTTGTTGGAATCTTTATCCACCTTCAAAATTCTTATTCTTTAAGTATTAGCAAAGATTTCGCGTGTGACCGAATTTCTTGCAGAAAGTGCATAATTTTTCATTTTTATTCCGATTATTCTGTTTTGAAAGCATGCGCTAAATTTCGATCTGTATTTTGTTTCTTACAATGGTTACATTAATCTGTTAATTTGTTTTTATCAATACTGGAGTTAATTCATCTTCCAGACTAGCTTCTGGAGTCGTTATTAAAGTGTGGTAGAATTTAGGAACTATAACAAACAAAAGTACCACGATATGGTCGTCTTTGATTTTTTCGCCTACGATTTTAAGTTTGTCAAATAACTCAAGTGTTTGAGTGATGTGTTCATTCATGTTACCATTTTCGAACATTTTTGTTGCACATAATTGTCCCAATATAAGAAGAATTGTTTCTTTGAATGAAGAATTTTTTTTTGAGACTAGGGTTTTCGAAAACTTTAAATTGTTTCGCTTTACTTTTTAAAAGAGTTTCATTGCATTCTATTTAGCTTGTTTCAAATCAGTCTCATAAATTTACAGATTATGAGGCTGATTTGAAACAAACTGTATCCTATCAACCTAATGTTGATCACGGTAGCATAAAGTAAATTTGATTATCCGTTTGGCAGTGATGAATCTCATGCAGTATCGGTGGCAGAGTACTGTATGGAAAAATCCAAATCAAGATCAGAAAGCACTGATAAATAATTCACTTGCAGACTTTTGTTCTAGAAGATATTTATTAAAGTTGACCATTAGAATTGGATATATCAATACAACACGCATGTACTCATTACTCTACTCTGAGTAGAAGGGAGGAAAGTTACGCTATTTATGATCTCCTCGCAGGGCCATCTATGAAGAAGAATTAGAACTCGAGATATTAATATAAGTTAGCGATTCTCAACAGAATCAAGTATGTTAAGAGTATTGGAGGGTATAAATTGTCTTGTTTGAACTAATACGTGCTTCGAAGAAAAAGACAAATATCGTAGGGAAAAAATAGGCTAATGGACTGAGTATGCAAATGCTTTTTTATTTACTATTTAGTGCTTTTAAGGAGGGAAAACATTTTATTCTAATTTTTGTAACATCATTTGGCACCACCTGGGTGCTGTGGCCGTGGACATATGTCCCTTCCAGCTACGTCACTAATTAGTCTTGTGTAAAAAGATTAGAAACTTTTTAACAAACCATAAATTTATTTTAACGACTGCTAGCAGCTGTACTGTGTGGCGAGCTCGTATACTAACACTAATACCCTAATGGCGTCTCCCGTCAAACCCAGTTCTTCGTTTCAAAAACAAGGATGTTGCCAATACACAACAGATAAATTCTGGGTTGATGGTGTGGGAATAGCACCACGTACATATAAACCAAATACATACATATAAACCAAAGACACCATAAAAGTACTAATGAAATAAAGACATTGAATATACACAAAAATACAAACAATAGCTATTGAACACAAAATAGGTCCAAACACTGATTATCTCATCAAAAGCCGCCAATCATTTAATTATCTAATAATTGAACCCTGACACATTGGAATTCATTTGGACGTTAAGTATGCTTTAATTTCATCTATATTTTGGAAGTTAAGTATGCTCGCTTTTCTAAACCTTATTGGACCTTAAAGGTGCAGATTTTAGCTCTTAATATTAAACATTTACTAAGCATAAAAAAGTTTTCGTCTGCAGTTTTACAATGGTTCTGTGCTTGTGTGGGATATGAAATTTACTAAAGACGGAATAGAATTAGTACTTTTTGTTCGATTTTACAACGCCGCATTCAAGGTCTGTTGATGATGGTAATACTGAACCACGATCAGATGACTCTTCAGTCTAAGCTTCGATTTCATAAATTTCACACTACACAGCAGGATAGATGCAAAATATTTGCATAATATTCTCGTCCGTTTAAATTTGCGCTTTTTGAGTTGGAAATCAGTGGCTTAATTGGAGGAGGGGTAAGCAAGAGGAAACATCTGTCCCTCAGCGCAGCATCCAGGGAGCATCAAATTCATGTTGCAAGATTTTAGACTAACATGTTTTCAATTCTTAAATGCACCAAAGAGTAAATAAAAAACATCCGCACGCTCTGTCCATCACTCCATCAGTATATCTCTTTCCAATAATTTTTGTTTCTTACTGATTTCGAGAAGCACATATTAGTTCATACAACAGACGATACTTTATCTCCTTCACTATCTGTAACATGCTTAACTCCCTCGCCCCCTGAAACGTTTTTGGCTTTATTAAGGTATCCGCCTACCTTTAAAACGCGATTTTTGGTCAAAAAGTCTTTTTTTTGTTTACCGTCTGTTATTAAAGTGAGATCTCTTAGCTTTCTAGAACAGTTTCAATTTTGTTTCTATCTTACATACAACTTGAGTTATAAGCATTTTAATAATAGTCTGTGTAGAATTTTAGAACTAGAAGTAGCATTCTCCTATCGGAAATGGAACTTTAATTGTTGTTTTTCTTTGATATTTTACGTAATATTGCCATCAAAATATCTTCCAACATGCAAGATGAATTTTTTAAGACCCAAAATGCAAATGAATATTTTAATGGTGTAATATGATAAAGAGTACTAAAGGAAGTTTTTGTTTGTTTGAAAACTCTGAAATTGGGTGCATATGATGCAATTATACAATTTAACGAAGGACATAAAAGCTGTTTAAAAGTCTTAAATAAGTTGAACATTGAAAATCTGGGCTACTTCACTATAAAGGGATACAAAAAGCTGGTTTACAATCGAATCAGGGAATTGAAGCTTTATACAACATCTGTTAAATGTAAGCGTAGGAAAGTTTTAAAGGCCATCAGGAAGAAAAAGATAACTTATTTAAATAATACAGATAGGGAACTTTACAAATTAGGGGCCTTTTAATGTTAAATGTTTATTTAATTAGGTAAGTTTCTGTGTTGAAATCTATTTTCAGCTTTTTCTCAAAATCAAGATTTTCATATTTTGCTTCAGCGCAAAACATCGTATTAAAAAAGGTTTTTTATATAATGTTATGAAACTTTCATGGAAAACTCTATGAAAGTAAATTCAGGACTAGAACCTCTTCTATTGTTATAATGCGATTACTTTGCATTTTGTTGATGATAAAAGTCATAACTTATCACACATTTGTATGTTTTTTCTGTATGTTAAAGAACGACTTTCTATAAATATTTTATTTTCTGGGTTATAATTGTGAGAAAAGCACAAATCCTAAATTAGATTCAATTGATCATAATAAAATTTACAGAATTGAAATATCTTTATTTAAATTTCAGTTTTGGTGTTTTGCACAAGTGCCATTATACTGCTATTTTTATGTATTTTTTGAGCTGAAATATTAAAACAATTATTAATTTATACAAATTTTACACTTCATTTTAAGTTTTCAGTCATATAATGTATATAAAAAGTTGTTTTTGCAATTATTTAAAAAAATTCTCTTCGAAGGTAGGCGGATACCTTAAACAAGTCACGCTACTATTTTATACCAATTTCATTTTCCGGTTATTATACTCTTATATCTAATGTAATCTTTTAAGTTTTTGCAATGTTATATTTGAGTAATATTTTAGTATAATTATATTTTCAAACTAACGTTGTTGTCTTAATTACTTTGTTCTATCTTTACAATTTTAGAGAAATTTTGAAAATATACACATAAAAGTGTTAAAAAAATTAAAATATTTAAAAATACTTAAAATACGAAATTTTTTTCTTAAAATATTTTTAAAAAATTTCCCCTTCTCAATTGCCTTTTTGCAAACAGGAAAGGGAGGGTGCGAAATCTTGAATTATCTCCAGGCCCCAAGCTACTCTGTTGGAAGCGAAATTTTAATGACAGCTGAAACAAATTTTCAAGCTATTTAAGAAGAGTGCGCTTGTATTCCCAGAAAATTGGGCATAACGTATTTCTATTGTTTTCACTTCAATGATTTTAACGAATTAAAATTAACAGAAAAAATTATCTGTCTAATTTTTTAGTCAATTTTTAAATTCAACATTAGGTTACACTGTGTGGGGTAATGTTGGTAACAAGAACTTAATTACTCATTTTCATTTAATATGCAGCATAATTATTCTAAAAGACAGTTTTTTGTGCAAACAGGTCTCGAGCTCGCTGCTTGATTTGGTCATGAAAGTCGCTACCTTGACAATTCGATTATGCAGCAGCAAAGAAAACTAGAAGTGACTTGTGAGCAATTGGAGCAAAGATTGAAAAACCTCATATTTCGAAAGAAAAGACAACTAAGTATGTAGCTGTTGTAGCTCGGAGGACAAGGTCGTGGGCTTGTGGCCAGCGTAGTTTCCGTGGAGTCATGGGTTCGAATCATGAATCCTCTAAAGACTCACCGTGTAACGGGGCTGATGCTCGTGAAATCTGTCGAGGCTCTAAGAAATCTTATTGACGAAGTGTGGTAGTTTCGAGGGGGGAGGTCCAGTTCAGGTGCCGTTCTTGCCTCTTAAAGTAGGTTCAAAATGACGAGGTCCGTCGCCAATAGCCGTCGTGTTGCTTCTAATTGCGATGTTAAAAAGCAATCAATCAATCAAGTTTCAAATTTAATACTATGGAGTGAGATAATCCATCGAAGCCATTTAATAGAGTTAATAATGGGCATAGAAGATGGCATATAGAAGGTGATGCAAAGTAGAGAATATTTTAGCTTTCGGATGCAAGAGTCTATAGACCACTTAAACACATGCACTAACTGTCGAGAAAGAAATTTTATTATACAAAAATGTCTACATAAACAGAAATGTAAAATGATTTTTTTCATATTTTGCACTTAGCTTTCATAAAATAACGGAGTTTTTCAAACTTCCTCTCGAACCTCTAAGGGAACCTAAATTCAATACAGTAATCGGCTGCCATTATGGTGATTAAGGTTCCTGTCGACACTCCGCCACTTACTAGAATATTTATTTTAATTGTATAAAGTAAAGTGCATTTGAAAGAGCCTTAAAAAAATGAAGGCTTCTCTGAAGTTACTTTTTTTTCTGATTTTTGTAAGTGTTTTTAAATTTTTATTAAAGAACTGAAAACTCTCATCCGACTCAATAAATTGACCATAAAAATACTTTGAACAATCAGGGGGAGGGGAGTAATTCTAGAAAAACATTCCTTTTTTATGCTCTTTCAAATACATATTTCTATAAAAAGTTTTAATTAATTTCGCTACTTGTAATTTGAGTTGTCGGCTACGTTCACTAGGAAATAGGGAAAAACACAATTAAAATTCCCGTCTCAGTGCGCAAGGTTATATGTTATACACTCCAACCCTCCATTGATAAATGGCGAAATGAAGAAATTCGACAGATTTCTTGCAATATGTTGTGATACGAGAATTTCTCTTTCAAAGCTATATTTATAGGGGCGTAATATCCGTAAAAAGCCTGTCTTGTGCTTGCTATATAGATATCTATGTGGTATTTCCAAGTGTTTAAAAAGTATATATATATATATATATATTTGCTAATTACTAAAAGGAGCACAATAGATCTTTTAGATAGGTCGTGAATATATCAGTACAGGTACTGCGAATCTGTTACAATATTCTTTGTTTATGCCTCTAGAATTGAAATTCATGAAAAATTATTTTTTTAAAAAAAGATTCTTTTCTAGAAAGTCGATAGTTTTCAAAAGATGGCGGTAAATAAAAATCACGATTATTTCTATTATATTCAGAGTTAACTACAAATTGCAGAAAAGAAAAATTGCTTTTTTGTAATGTGGGCAAAAATGGTGCGAATTGTAAATTTGCCACTGCCCTGTAGGTCAAATCTTACTACTTAAATTTGAATCACTTATCCTATTGCCTTGAAATTCTGCATAAGTATATATGTAGTTAAAATGACAATACAATTTGTTAGATCTATTGACTATGGTTTGATGCTGGAAAGAAGATAAGCCAGCTCGGCAATCCCCTGCAACCCCCCCTCCTACATTTGTACTTCCCGGGTCCATGGCCTCCTGTGCATCCTGGGCCAAAATGCTTAAAATGATGAAAAAATGGCACATAATATGCTTACTAAGGACAGTACTGGTCATCCTAGAGCTTTTCAAAGTACATTACTTTATTTGAACTTTTTTCTTGATTGTTTCTTATTTTTCAATTTTATGCGATGTGAAAGTTTGAAGAAGAAGGTGCAAGTTCAGGGGTCGTTTTCGTCACTTGACCTAAGTTCAAAATGACGAAGTCCGATGCCAGTACCCTCGTGTTGCTTCTGCGACTTAATAAAATAACCAATCATTCTTATCTTTTTCTTAACTTACTTTAAGTCTTTGTGTATGTTAAATCTATAGGGGCTCAAACCTCCTCATAGTCATAATTTTGATGGGCTAATTTTATGTTCATTCTCATCTAGAAAAGCTCATTACTTTTAGAATATGTGTGAAATAGTATTAAATTATAATTTCAATATAATATTCATAATTTGTGTGTAATTCCCCATTGAAGTTTTATAATGTATTTTTGCCGTAAAGAAAATCTGGCCTTAAACAAAACAGAGTAAAATGAAATTATTTAAAAATATCCTGGGACTTCCTAAAACCTTTAATTACTTCACTGTTTATGTAATGCAACGTGCACAAAACCATTCTTCAATGAATTTCGTTTGCAATTTATCGATAGACTTATTTTGAAGATACCGGGAGATTTACAAAAATATTGTTCTGGCTTAATTTAAATCTCAATATCCATTTATAATACAATAATAATCACACTTACGGATCAACCAGACAGAACTACCTGAAAATCGTTATAGTTATCTGATATTTCTGTAAGTGTATTTTTGTTGTCAATGAATTATTTTTAGAATTCTGGACACGTAATCATTGACAAATGCCATGTTGCTAATCATATCACTCGATACGTACGTAGGATGGCTACGATATCCTAGTGGTCATGGTCACGAGCTTATGGTCGGCTTTATTTCGTCGAGTCGCGAGTTCGAATCCTGATACCACTAAAAACCCTTCGTGAAACGGGGCTCGTCTACGTTGAATCCAATAATGCCCCATCTCTTCCCGTTGGCGTGGTGTGCATTTGTAAGTGGAAGATGACAACTTAGATGTCACATAATCAAGGTTCAAAATTACTGAGTCCTTCCCCAACAGTCCATGTTGCTTCTAAGTTAATCAATCAATGGAATTACCTCAATTTATCTGCTCCGGAGGTAGAGACTTGCCAATTAAGCTGTCATCAAATTCTTAATTAGTACACCGATTGATTATTAAGTCACTCATTGTGACCGTTTCTTTATTTGCAGACGTACGCGACGGATAAGTATGTGCCTGACTCTGCTTCTACAGCTACTGCCTTTTTGTGCGGTGTCAAGACTAAGTACGAAGGAGTAGGGGTGGACGAATCCGTTCTCCACGCGGACTGCTCCAGCGTGCCAGGGACAGAAGTCAGGTGCATCGGAGAATGGGCCATGGCGGAAGGTAAGCTCTTTTAATTTCATTTCGTGAAAAATAGAATTATGCATTTCAAGACATATTCCCCTAGAGACATAGCCTTCATTTTTCTGAAGAATATGGTTTCAAGTCATACTCAGTCCCTAAAGTGTTCGCTTTCTTTATAACAATTCTCGAAATTATCCATTCATCCTATTCACAAACAAATGCGGTGTCTCTCTTAAACAACGACGATAAAAGTTAAAACGCTTTAGTAACTAGCCCGAGAAAATATTCTATTTGGCTAGTTATTGGGGCCGACGTTCGGAACCGAATATTTTTTAAGAAACTATATTTTTGAACATTTTTGTGTGTTGTTAGGAGAAATGATAGATAAAAATATAAAAAGATCATTCAATAAACCTTGAGGAATTCCAAGAGACGGTACTCGTAGCATCGAAAATGGTTTGTTTTTGTGTTTCTTCCTCATACATTTTCCGGTCAATGAGACCGTCTTTTTCAGAAAAGATTCACCAACCAACCAATGTTTGGATTTTTGCTTGATTTCCGATGCATAATGATGAATCCAGAACTCACCGACTATAACATATCTACGCGACAGCAATTAAATGTTAATTTGGTAGCAAATCACTACCAAATCAAAACTAACGTATGAATCAATGTCAAATTTGTTTCTGCTTGGTTTAACAGATGGCATCACCCAATGGTAAAGACAATTTATCTTAGTGATGACATCAGTCTACAAATAAATACTTTTTTAATCACCCTTATATAATCATTTTAACTTAAATATTGTATTTTTGATAAATTAGTAGATTTAAAGGAAATTTTAGTGCATCTGAACTGAAACGGCTAAACATAAGAAAAACAATTTTTTTTTCCCAAAATGATTAAAAATTTAAGAGAAAAACTAACATTTGAAAACTCTTTATACAAGCAATAGTACATTCTATCATGGACATTTTCTCAATTTTTTTTTCAAATTTATCCTTATAAAAACAACTCTAAATAAAAATATTTTTTACCTACGACTAAACTTTTAGCTCATTTTATTAAGGATAGTATACAAAACATTTTCAGAAAATTTTGTAAAACTATCTTGATTCTTACTTGAGATATCATGCAAGCGGTTTAAAATGTTTTTCAAGAACACAATTTTGAAGAAAAAAAACGCATTAAACATTTTATGTTATTGTATAAAGTAATTTAACTTTTTATTTACTATATAATCTAAAATTCACCAGGCTGATCTCCTTTATTACCTGCTGTAACACTTTTCGTTCTCTGAGCATGTCTTTTGTTTTCATTTTGTAAAGGGTAATAAATGTCTTTTTGCATTGGTGATACGTCGCTAATCATGCTGTTTTAAAATATAATGAGTATGTAACAACAGACATTTAACTGCAACTTATTCATTACTTCTATCACACTAGTAGTACATTAAACTGAAGAGCAACTATGTAGGTAATTAATTGCAAAATTTCTAGTTGGACAAAATTTTGTTTCATTACTTTATTCCAAAGAATACCATTGAAACTTTTGTTGGCGTTTTGTATCATGCCTTGCACAGCGTTTTTCGCTTTTTAACAGCTTTTGGTCACATAATTTCATGTAAACACGTTTAATTAAATTTATAACATTTTGTGGAAGTTCAATGGTTATGTTAGGTAATATTTTGCCGAGTGCTTGTGCTCAATGGAATCTTCACCAGTTGCAGGACGACCACTAACCATCCATAGATTGATTGTCATTGATTCTCATTTTAATGGGCGTTTCTTTGCAATCCAAAGACCATTTGGAGATGATTCTATGACATATTTTTGATGCATTAAAACTATTTTTCTAAGCAAGTTTACTTTCTTATTTGGTGATGTTGTAAAGAGTCCACGAGATGAATATGCAAAGTGACGAATTCAAATCAGTCAGTAACTCTACTTAGTTTTATTAATATCTCACAGTGATCAAAACACACTTCTAACCAAGCCAGTGGATTCACTTCCTACCTACGTTGGAACCTTAAGATTAACCGAGTGCATTCAAGCAATCGAGTCCTTCATAGCACTTTATTTAAGTCTATCACTTACCTCTCTGTGTTAGCTCCTTACTCAGCGTATTGAAGTCTTCGTTGAGGTCCACTTTCTCTACCATCGTATTCAGCTTTCGTTGCTTATACATGTAGTTTATTCAATGATTCTGATCCAAAAAGTCACCTTTCATTCATTGGGAGAGACATGAAATAAAAGTCCCCAAGGAGTAGATGAACGTGAGAGCGTGACAGCGCACATACAAGACTCGATCGCTGTCCTTCATTGCCAAATAATGTGTTTAATTACGTGGCGAAGACACCAGACAGAAAGATCCTATGATTACACATTTTTAGGAAGGAAAACTTTTGATCAACTTTTGTCTACAATCTGGGGTCACAAGATTTAAAATGTTGTACAATGAATCCTTATGTGATCTTCTCTTAATATTATAAAAGATTTCAAAATGTCTAAGAGTCAAAGTGCTTTTATTTTATATCATTCAGTTTGTGATTTTTGTAATCATAGATTTTCTATAACGAGAAAGGATTGGCATGAAAAGGGGGAGGATTATCCACTCTAGAGACGCTATTTAAGTCTTTTGAATGTGCTGGCCGCGGTCATGATCGCGAATGCCGGTGTTGTTTTCGTCTTGACTTCCGAGTTGGCTTGAGTCCTGATGCCGCAAAGCCGTGTTTCGGGGCACGGGAAATCTGTCCAAATTCTCTCTTGCGTGGTGGGGAAGCTCGGAGAGAAAGGTACCAACTTAGATGTTGTTTTCGTCACTTGATCCGAGGCACAAAATGACGAGGTTAGTTGCCAATAGCCTCTAGTTGCTTCTAAATGCGACACTGATAATCAATCGACCAAAAAGCCTTCTTAATATCACACTCTTCTATAACCTGCATATTTTTAATTATTGAAGAAAAAAAAAACCTGTTCTGAAAGACTGTGTTTTTGGTCAGCAAAAGTTTTGCATCAATATAAAAATTCAGTGATATTTTATATTTGTAACTGATTTCAATTAAATGATAAAAAATTAAATTTTTATAATATATTAAGAGATAAAACATTTTATACAGATTGAAAATTGATTTTAAGCGTTCTTTGTAAATTATAGATACTTGCTGCCACAGAATTTTCTTGTTTGTGTTCGAGGTGTGGATATTAAATAACGAGACTGACGCTGCTACATAAGAAGTACGCATGCTCCAAACGCCAGAGACCGACAGCTGTTGAACGTGAAGCCTTCTGTTTCGAATGTAGTGACTCTCGCTCTTGTAAACAAATCCATATAGCTGTAACCTTCATTCGTATTAGAGAGGGGTTTTTTTTTGTTTCGCCGGGAAAATAAAAAAGTGTGCAACGAATTGTAAAATAAAAAAATAGAGCAACGAATTGTTGTGCAATTTTACATGAAACTTGGGAAAACCTTTACTGAAACTTATAATTTTTAAAGAAGTGTATGGCAATGAATGTTTATCGCGTGTACGTGTTTTTGAGTTGTCTACGCATTTTCAAAATTGCCGAGAAGACGTTGAAGACGATTCACTTCTGGGTCGCCCTTCCACATCAAAAACTGATGGCAATATCGAAATAATCGGTCATCTGGTTCGATCCGACCGTCGGTTAAGTATTCGTCCGATTGCAGAAATTGTAGGAATTGACAAGGAATCCGTACGGTAAATTTTACCTAACAACTTTAACATGCAAAAATTGTGTACCAATATGGTGCCTAAAATCCTCACGTTTGAACAACAAGAAGCTCAAAAAAAATGTTTGTACTGACACTTTGAATGTCATTCAAAATGACCCAAACTTATTGGAAAGGATAATAACGTGTGACTAATGTGGTTTCTTACTCGTGATCCTGGAACGAAGCGCCAATTCATGCACTGGAGAGAGCACATGTATCTTCACAAAGATCCAAAAAAGATCGAATGAGCAAATCAAAATTCAAAGCAATGATGGTTTTTTTTCTTTCGATATTCATGGGAAGGTCAAACTATTCAACAACCTTCAAGATCTTGCTTGACTCCGTGAAAAAATTTTAAAAAAATGACCCGAATTGTCAAAGGACAAGTCATTCCGCACTGTCTGTCAAGAGTTTTCTGGGTCGAGTACAACATCCTAGCGTTAGACCATCCGCCTTATTCACCGGATCTTGCACCATGCGACTTTTATCTGTTTTTCTGGAGTGACATCTACATTAAGCCGAACAAGATTCGAGTCCGTTGAAACTGTGAAAGAGACACGCGTCCTGAAGGATCTGACGGAAGAAGAATACCATGACTGTTTCGAACAAAGGAAGATTCGCATAGAGCGTTGTAGTGATAGAGGAGGGAGTGTGCAATGAAAGTGATAATAAGTAAAAATGTATGAAATCAAAATAAAATGTTTCGTGACGGCGCATCTCACAATTTACGAATAGAAATATCCGGAAACCTGTCTATTCCTGTTACATAAGAATAAGTTTGTTAAATCTGATCGACGGTGCATCTCATAGCATAATTATTTTATATCAGTAATATCAAGTGTTGTTTAATTTCTGGGTAAACAACTATATAAGTATTTGCTTTTCCACCAAAAAGCTTAAATGTCATAAGTTAACTTATTAGCTGAAATTAAAAAAAAATGGTTCAATAATAAACTGTTCTTTCGTCTTCGTATCATTCCATTACTGTCATCGTCAGGATGCTTAACATATACATTGAGAAACATCCAGTCAAGTGGGTAGTAATTTTTTCAAAGGAGTTCAAAACAACTTCTTAAGGGAGGGGAAAATCCATGACAAGGCGAAATGAAAACAAACAAAACTCTCACTGGAGTGAGATCAATTGATGAAATGGTTTCGAGTGACGCCACTTCTAATTCGGGAGACCCGTGTCCTCGAAAAGCGCCTGTAACTCCCTCCGGGGCCATAAATCTCTGGATGAAGCTTCTCACGATTACTATCTCCATTCAAGAGAACGCGCCTCTCTGAGAAATCCGACATATTTTGCTCGTGTTGTACGGGCGAGATTCACTGTGTTGTTTCTTCTGATTTCCAAGTGTTTTTATGAACGTCCTCTTTGAAAGATGAGTCTGTTCTCATTATGACTCAAGGTGTGATGCTGTCTTTTTGGCCCCCCGGATGCAACATCTGTGATTGGAGATTTTTTTTTTTTTTTTCGGTTTTTTGCAATTTTATTTCTTAATAAAGGGAGTAATCACGAGGATGAAACACAAAGAAATCAAGACTTTTGTTTTTGTGCTATGTAAATGGAGTGTATACTATTTAATTTTAATTACGAACAAACTCACTAAATTATGAATTTCTCTCTCTCTCTCTCTCTCAAGCGAAAAGATTAAATTTATTTTGTATAATCCTAACAATATGGGAGACAAATCCTCCACAACATTGTACGTGTTTTTTTTTTATTTACAAACTGAAAATGTAGGATCCAATCTCTCTCTACCACAACACTCCAATCTATTTTATTCACTCTACTTAAATTTATAATAGTGAAATTGAATTACATAATTCACAAGTCAAGAGTCTCGTATCAAATAACTTTATAAAAATGCCCCATTCAGTCCGTTGAAGGGAGAATCACACAAAATGTTTATTATAGAGAAATCACAAAATACTATTTTTAAATTTATTTTATTCTAATCACATGTGAAATAATATCTAAAAGGATTTAATGCGATTATTCGTACACCCCATTGATTCTTGATCTCTTACTTGCACCACTTGACTTGGAGGGCTCTCAAGAATTCAAGACTGAAATTATCGATATTTCTTCGAGCACTGAGAGACGTAAACTTTTAAAATTTTTGCTCTTAACTTTTCAAAACAATGATTATCTAATGAAAAAAATAAATTTATCTTTTTTTGAAAATTTTTAAAATGTGTGGATTTTGTTAATAAAATACTGACTTTCAGTAAATCTATACTATTGTGCAAAAATTAAATTCCTAATGTTGTATTTCACTCGCGAATTTCTCAGTTTCTGTTGTATTTTATTTACTTGCTGTCTGTATTCTGATTCCACACTCAAGAATTATTTCTGACAATTGGAATTTTCGAAACGAACGCGAAATCTTCGCGATCATTCTAAAACAGTGCCATCGAGGATCACAGAACCGCAACTTATGATGTTGCTGTGATAGTACAACTAAAGAAACCTTTTTGCAGGTATACATTAATATTTTATATACATAAAATAATTCACAAATAGAGAATGAGTTGTTATTATTTGTATCTGTATGTTTTGTGTGTTCTGCATTCTGCATCACAGATTTATGACAAAGGTTTCATACAAAGGATTCTAATAATATAACGAACTCTTCATAGATGGATATAATCGAAATTAAATTTCCATTACAAAATATTTATACACAGCCATAAGATAATTCTTTTTAATCTTGGATTATAAATTCTTTAAACTATCCAAGCAAAGTTAATTAAAGGAATCCAACAGTTTCTTCGCGGTTTGCCTTTCTCTTTTTGAATTTCTCTCTAAATGCTACTGCCTGATCAAACCTGAAAACGTAGTCTTGTACGACATTGTTCTCTCGCTGTATATATATATATATATATATATATATATATATATATAAATATATATATGAAAGATTTTTTTTAAAATAATTTGTAATTCAGTAGAGGCACAAGGAAGAAGTGTTTAATATTTGAAATTCTACATTTATTAATTTAATGCGAGAGACAAGCAACCGCACTGTGAAAGTGGTGTATCACTCTCCTGCTTTAGTAACGGAAGCGGTGTACGTGCGTCCACTCGCTTCCGTAACTAAAGCAGAAGAACGATAATAGTTACATATGCAAATTTGAAAATGCCAGAAGCGTCGTTTCATCTTCGTGGCTAAAGAGGAGGACAGCGAAATTTCCCTGATTGGAATTTATGTGAAAGGATTTCTCCAGATCAAGTAGTATTGTTGTCAAGTAGATGTTGGGATATTTTGGTATTTTAGCTACAGACAAAAGGTCTGTAGGGAAATTTCCTTACGAAGGTGAAATGGGGGGAAACTGAACTTTAGCAGATGTATAGCGAATCTAAAATGGATTTGTATTTGCAAGTAAGATGAACTTCCCACAAGAAGCGTTAAAAGTATAGGAAAAATTAGAAATTTAAATTTAACTTAAGGGAAATCATTACAAATTCTCCCCCTCCGCTGGTCGAGGGTGTGTGTTAGGCCGTTACACTCAACCGTACCCTACAGGAATAACTAAGAAAAAAAAATTAATTTAAAATTTAGTATAAGAGTTGTACCGAAAAAAGTTATACCTAAAAGCTTTACAAAAACAAATAACAACTTAACAAATACTTTAAACAAAATCTAAAGAAATATCGAAAAAAGGTTAAAAGATAAGGTAAATAAAATTGTATGCATATGAAAAGTTTACTTTACAAAAACAAATAAACAAAAAAAACTTTGTAACTTTACAAAAACAAATAAACAAAATCTAAAGAAATATCAAAAAGGGTTAAAAGATAAGGTAAATAAAATTGTATGCATATGAAAAGTTTACGTAAACATGGATGAATTGAATTGCTACCGCGGTAAAATATATCACATAACGAGTAATCATATGTTAACAGTAACGTAATAAAATGAATTACATAAAACATGATCAATCCTAAATATTAAAGTGTATCATAGTGTCTATGTAGACCTGCAAACACTAAGAAAATATTAAATGTACTAAGAAAATATTAAATGTACTAAGAAAATATTAAATATACACACTATACAATCCAAAATTATCATAATAATAATATAAAACACTTGAAAAAATACAAGTTGATACGGGATATTATTTGGGCAAGACCAAAATTAAGAAAGTCGATTTCCTTCCTACTCATGCTTCCTATCAAAGAGGGATAGAAAGTATGAACAAAAGGAAATTCTTGTAGTACTGGTTCCTAAGCTCGAAAACACTGTATGGTAATATTTTGAAATTCAAAGAAAATCTCCAAGTGCCTCGAACTTCAACCATTTGTCTTCGGTCGGGACCAGCCATATTAGTGACAAGTTGAGTACTTAACCCTAGTACTCGGGTTATACCCTCATGCCTCTGTATGACTTCTGAATTTTTGTTTATCTGGTTGGTATAGCATTCACAACAACATTAAAAAAAAACTCCTAATAGTGGAAACAAGCAAGTCAACAGAAGAATGTAATGACATATGAAATAAAAAAAGGAAAAAGAAAATTTTTAATTCATTTAATTTTTATTTTATTATTATTGTTATTGATACTATTTTGTATAAGAAAAAGTTGCTTATGACTTTAATTTTTTGGGGGGCAAAAAGTTCTTAATTTTGAAACAAGAACAATATCTGTACATTTTTCAATTATAGCATCTGATTTACTTATCTCATAATTTACATCAAAATGTTTATTTACTACTTCAAATAGTCTTGAAAAAACTGGTGGTAATTTTCTACATTTTGGATAGTTAAATCCCTCATACATCGCAATGTCACCTGGTTGAAATTGAGAATCCATGAATCGAGCATATGTAATTTTTTTACCATGATATTTGATTGTATTATCTTTAGCCAATGTTCTAGTTTCTTATACTTGAGGATAAAATTGATTTTGAGTTAATTCAGGATTATATAGTAAAATATCATATAACAAACATGCAGGAGAAAATTTTGTATCTGAATGTGGTGTTAAATTATACTCTGAATTATACTCACATATTGATAATCTTTTCCAAGACTTAAGTCTTCGGCGCTTGATGTTTTTGACCCCTGGAGTAAGAGAGAGTTGATTATAGATGTTTGCTGCGTATCGAAGCCACGTCCAGTAGGTCCAAAGAAAAGTTTATTGTTCACTTTTTGATACTCCTTTACCAACCAGACAAAAAGAGACATCTCTCTCGGGGTAGGTATTAAGGCGTCTTAACTTTTGGCGTTGCTGTTGATAAGAGCCGCTGCATACTCCCTAGGCAGTATCATCGTGATGATACGAAGAGAAACATTTTGAATTATAGTTGTAGAGATGGTTGCTTTACCAACCATTGCTGCGATTGGTAATTCCATCTCTGTTTTATAGGTAATTTCTTCTCTGTTTTATAGGTAATTCCTTCTCTGTTTTATAGGTAATTCCTTCTCTGTTTTATTGGTAATTCCACCTGTGTTCTCCATTTACATTCCATCACTGTTGTATTGAGTTGCTTTACTCAGTTTTCATTTGGCGTCATCAACTGTCTCTAGTTGAGTGGTGGGTCTCGTCGACACGTGCACAGTAGCCAGAATATTACTAGCTGTGATTTTTGTGTGGTTGTCATAATTAGACACACAGAAACAATTGCTTTTTTGGGGGACATATGCAACCAGTAGTTCTAGGATGTGTTGCCATTTAGTTTCAAGTCCTGGGTCATCACTTCGGCAGCGAGTTATTTTCAACCCCCTGGAAAGGAAGAATAATCCTTGGATATCGGTGGCGTATAGAACCTGGTACAGTGGTCCGAAATAAAGTTGACCAATTGTTTCTGTGTGTCGCTTTTTGTTGCGCCTCTATCAACCACACTAAAATAGACGTCTCTCTCTCAAGTTGATTATTAAGAAGTCTTAATTTTTGGCGTTCTTGATGATGAGAGCTGCTGAAAGTCTAACGAATTTTCGTTGGAGAGGAAATTACTTAACGTTTTAATTTAGTTATAAAAGATTGAGTCCTATGTTCACACTTTCCATTCGTTTGTGTGGGGGGTTAAGTGGTTAACAAGTGTTTGACATTGTTATTTCTAAAGAAATGTTTCAATCCAGATGAGGTAAAAATATCAGTAGCATGCAGCGTAGTACGCGGGACGGAAGTGACGTCATACCCCCCCCCCTCTCCTCTTGCCGCGTTGGGCTGGAAATCCCGATATGGTTATCATGTGTACCTACTGTATGGATAAGGGATATCACCCCGTTATCTTTGGGATTGTTATTTACGGAGCGATTAGCTCCTTGTGTTGATCAATAAGTTCTGTTCTAGTTAAATTAGATAGAATGAATATAATTGGAATAAATGAATTAAAAGTATTTTTACTCAAGATAAATTAAAAGTTATTTACACCTATATTTTTACATATAACAGGTCAATTGAAAAGTCCCCAGCCTACCATAGTAAAACACATTTTTTTGGCAAAATTAGTTTTTTTTTATTCAACATAATTCCCTTTAAGGGTGATACACTGATTATAGAGACCCTCCAACTTTTCGATACCATTTTTGTAGTACGATTTGTCCTTTGCTTCAAAATAGGCCTCAGTTTCGGCGATCACCTCTTCATTCGACGAAAATTTCTTCCCAGCGAGCATTCTTTTGAGATCTGAGAACAGGAAATAGTCGCTGGGGCCAGATCTGGAGAATGGCAATTCGAAGCCCAATTCATTGATTTTTGCCATCGTTTTCACTGACTTGTGACACGGTGCATTGTCTTGGTGAAGCAGCACTTTCTTTTTCTTCAAATGCGGCCGTTTTTCGGCGATTTCGTCCTTCAAACGGTCCAATAACGCTATGTAATAGTCGCTGTTGATGGTCCTTCCTTTTTCAAGGTAGTCAATGAAAATTATTCTATGCGCATCCCAAAATACAGACGCCATAAACTTGCCAGTCGACTGTTGCGTTTTCCCACGCTTTGGAGCGGGTTCATCGTGTGCAGTCCACTCGGATGACTGTCGATTGGACTTCGGAGTGAAATGATGGAACCATGTTTCATCCATTGTCACATATCGACGCAAAAACACGGGTTTATTACGCTTGATCATCTTCAAACACTGCTCCGAATCATCAACTCGTCGTTGTTTTTGGTCAAAAGTGAGCTCGCGCGGCACCCACTTTGCACAGAATTCTCTCATACCCAAATATTCGTGAATGATATGATGTACACGTTCAGTTGATATCTTTAGAGTGTCTGCTATTTCATTCAATTTCAATTTACGGTCATTCAAAATCATTTTGTGAATTTTTTTAATGTTTTCGTCGGCAACAACCTCTTTTGGGTGTCCACTGCGTTCACTGTCTTCGGTGCTCATTTCACCACGTCTAAACTTAGCATACCAATCTTTGATGGTTGATTTTCCTGGGGCAGTGTCCGGAAACTCGGCATCAAGCCAAGTTTTTGCTTCAACTGTATTTTTTCCCTTCAAAAAGCAATATTTTATCAACACGCGAAATTCCTTTTTATCCATTTTTTTCACAATAACAAAAGTTGCTTCACTCAAAATGCTATAATTCACAAACTAATGATCCGACAGCTGTCAAATTTATACACGCATTTTTTGAGGGTTAGGACTAACTAAAACACATATGGATTTAATTCTAGAAGCGCCATCTATGTGTCAGGCCGGGGACTTTTCAATTGACCTGTTATATATATATGAATATATATATATACACTCAAGAACCAAAAGAATATGACATTTTGCAATGAACTCGCCTGGATGATGACGTGGAAGGCACGTGATCAGGTGGAAGTGGTATTTAACTGCTGCTGGAGAGTCTGAAGAATCATTCTTTCACTTACTTCTGTGTGTGATGGGAAAGGCTGTGGATCTAAGCGACTTTGATAGAGGGCAGATTGTAATGGCTCGAAGGCTCGGAACAAGAATTTCCGAAACTGCACGACTCGTGGGTTGTTCGTGATCTACAGTTGTCAGTACTTATGCAAAGTGGATGAATTACGGTGAAACCAGCAGTAGAGGACATGGTGTTGGACGTCCACACGCTATCAAAGAAAAAGGTCGTCGGAGACTGTCTCACATGGTGAAGCAAAACTGGAGCCAGACAGTGGCTCATCTTACAGCCCATTACAATGCAGGGCCAAGTAGAATAGTATCAGAGCACACTGTTCAGCGGACACTGTTGGATATGGGGCTACGCAGCAAACGTCCCACTCTTATGCCTTTGCTGACCAAGCGTCATCACCAACTGCGCGTGCGTTGAATCCGGGAACATCACGACTGGTCCATGGATCAGTGGAAGAGAGTTGCCTGGTCAGATGAATCACGGTTTGTCATTCATCATGCCGATGGCCGTGTCAGGATACGCCGTCTTCCAGACGAACAGTTGCTCCCTCAATGCACAGTAGGTCACACACAAACCGGTGGTGGCGGTATTATGCTTTGGGGGACGTTCTCTTCGGCATCTCTGGGACCCGTGTTTGTGGTAGAGCAGATCATGAATGCTACAGGGTATCTGAACATCATTGCGGACCAGTTGCACCCTTACATGGCCTCTGTTTTTCCAGCTGGAAATGGAATGTTATAACAGGACCCCGTGTCACAAGGCTAAAATTGTGTTGGAGTGGTTCCAGGAACATGATGCTGAATTCCAGTTAATGTACTGGCCGCCTAACTAACCGGATCTCAATCTGATAGAACATATTTGGGATGGCAGCTCAGAGTTCAAAGACCCCCAATTCGCAATATCTCGAGTTTGAGTGACCTTGGCTAAAACATCTGGTACAATCTGTCTCCGGTCGTCTACCAAGGACTTGTGGCATCCATGCGAAGGCGGGTTGAAGCTGTGTTGCGTGCCAAAGATGGGCCAACTCGTTATTGACAGGTGGTCATAATGTTTTGGCTCTTGAGTGTATATATATATGTGTGTGTGTGTGTGTGTGTGTGTGTGTGTGTGTACGCGCTTGTGTAAGGTTGTAATGAATTCATTTGAATTGAATTGAATTTTTATAATTTTTAATTTGAACAATAATGATAAATATTAGCTATTTTTCGCGCAAAATGTAGGGTTCGGAAATAATTATTAGTACTACAACTGAAAAGAAACTGCTTTTAACATAAAGATATTGGAATTCACTGTGAACTTTTACCTTCTTACGTAAGCATTATTACTTTATATTTTGTCATTTTAGAAAACTCTGTAATGAATGCACTATTCTACCCGAGATTTTTTTAAAAACTTTGCCAAACAATTTTTTAATATCTAAATATTTTGCTGTTTTAGATGTATTATATTATTTTTACTATATGCTGATTTTTTTTGTAGAAAAAAAAACTTTTACATAGTTTCCGCTCTTGTATTATTCATTCTATAAAATTTAAAAGGAGCATTAATGATGAGTAAATTAATATATTTTCTGAATCGAAAATAAATTTAAGAATCGAAATCAGACTATATTATTTAAGGTTATCATTTTTTTGTACATTTTAAAATTTTTAACATCTTTTTGCAAAACTTATACGAAAATTACTATTTCATGCTGCCCATTACGTATTATACTTATACGGAAGTTCCCGGCAGTGGCAGAAGTCAGAAACATGCAGATGTTTTAAGTCTCATTCTATGGCTTGATTAGAGAAATTATATTTAAAATAATATACTTTCAGACTTTGAGTATTGGCATTTAATCTTTTGCAATTTGGCTTATTGTTTGTATCGTTTTTGTAACTTTCTTCACCACAAATTGTATGTAATACATATTCATTGTACATTTTCAAAGCTGCCTACCAGTGAAAAATTTGAGCTTTCTAATGTTATATTTGTTTTAGTATTTTTTTCATTATAAATTATTACTTTGTTTAATGTGATGGTTACAGATATTACTTTTATTATGTATTCTATTTTTATGTTATAACAACTTTTTGTATAGATTTTTATAAACGCGGTTTAATTCGTTGCACCTGCTGCAGACTAACAGTGCCATTCATTACCTAGTGGAATTAAAAATATAAAAAAAAATAGTATTTAGAATTATATTGCAATTTTCAGTTCATATTCTGTTTGTTATTTACAGTATTTAAAAAAAAAGCGCTTTTGAATTTTTGTTACGTCAATTATCTTGAAAGAAAATTATATATCTGGAATTATATATATGTAAGAGATATTTATCTTATTCCATATGTATGTTTATTATTAATTTTTTTTTTTTTTTTTTTTTTGTATTCTGAGAAATTTAAGCTTAGCATATGAAATGGTGTTGTTATAAGAGAACTATTTTATAAAAAAAATTAAGTTGCTAAGCAAATCAAATTTCCTGAAAAAGGAAGAAACAATAATTTAAATTTTAAGAAACTTTAATTTTAAAAATTTATTAAATTTTATTTCGGAGGGGGGAGTGGTTGTGATATATTCAATTCTTAAAAACAAATGATTTAATCTTAATGTGATACTTTTTTAAAATATTATCTATTCAACTTTTAAAAGCAAACGATTTAAACTTAAAGTGATACTTTTTTCAATATTCTTTATTAAGATATATTTTTTTAAATGTTTAAAGTTGTTACAAAAAAATAAAATTTTGCTATTGGCAACACCAGATAATATTTTTGTTTTTAGAAAATTTACTGGCAACGAACATCAAAATAGAATTGAGTTTGGTTCCGAGAGGTAAAGACGAACGTTGAAAAATTGTGCTTGTGGAAATTGTTTATCTAATTTATGTTTGAAAAGATGAGAGCAAATAAATGTGATGTCCTGAAAATAAGTCATCTCTATTAATAGTCTGCAATACAGTACAGGACGTATTGTGTTTAACGACGAATCCCACTTCCAACGGTGTCCTGACGATCCTCGAAGACGTGTCTGGAGACGCCCAGGGCAGCGTGCTGATCCTGCTTTTACTATAACACTCCACATAGGCCCTCAACCAGGAGTTATGGTATGGGGGCATTTCCCTTGATAGCCGAACTCTTTTGGTCATAATTAGAGGCACACTTACAACACAGCGGTACTTCGACGACATTCTCAGACCTGTTTTGCTACCGTTCCCTTGCATTATTTTTACCCCTTACCCTGGCCTTATTTTTCAACAAGATAATGCTAGACCATATATGGCACGTATTGCTATGAACTATCTTACAGCTTGTCAAACACTTCCTTGGCCAGCCAGATCTCTCTCCAATCCAGCACGTCTGGGATATGATGGGAAGGTGACTGCATTCACCAGGAATGTTGATGGCCTATCCCGACCATTGGAGCAAATTTGACAATAAATACTGCAGGAGACCATCAGGAAGCTTTATCACTCTCTGCCACGTCGTATGGTAGCTTCGTTCTTCCTTCCTTACCTGTTCATCTTTTTTCAGTTTTTCCTTCCCTTCTTCTTTTTCCATTTTTTCCTTTTTTCCCAGTTTTTTCCTTCCTCTCCCGTTCTTTTTTAACGGCACCAAATAATCCAAGTGTAAATTCCTCATCATAATCAGGACTTTCAACAATCAGTTTATATAAATGAAAATTTTTTAATTCAGGTTTTACTTTTAAACCCAATTCTTCAGCTAACACTTGTAAATCCTGTTTCCTACTTCTAGCGAAAAATGCCATGTTGAAGAACCTTAACTACAAATTTAAAATTTACTCTGTCTAATTGTTTTTATATCAAGAAAAATAATTTAAAAGAACTGAATTGTCAATTCTCAAATAATCTACTTTTTGTGTTTCAAAATACTCTAAATACAATTATCTTCAAGAATACACAATATGCAATAAGGAAAAGTAAATTAAATAATTCAAAATATCTTAAATATACATCAAGTAGTATTAATACTGAAAATAACAAATCACAATAACTTTCAAAAACTCACCAATGTTTCCTCCAGTCAGTTATATTGACTTTAAGATATACATAAAATATTATCTACTACCGAAATAACTCACAAATTTCGTTATGCACTATTTTTATACAAAATTTACAAATCTACAACGATGTGTAAAAAAAGTTATACCACGCCTGGTTGGCGAGAACTATAAACAAAACGTTACCAGTTTGGCAACCCTATAAAATTATATTAAGCCTGGTTGGATACAAAGAAAAACGTTATCAGTTTGACAACCCTATAAAATTATATTAAGCCTGGTTGGCTAGAAATAAAAACATTACCATAGACAAATTCATACACATAATGATCAAATACCAAACAATAATCTTTAAATTTTCTTTTAACAAAAATAGCACTTTTAAATTAATGCTAATAGTTGCAATCTTACTCCAACTTTCGCCAGTATTAAGTAAAAAAACAAATGAAATTAACCACTAATGAGAATAAAATACAAAAATAAAAATATCAGTTGATATAATCATATAAACTGTTCTTCTGTTAATAGCAAAATTCGTCTGTTAAATCAAAAGTAATATCACCTTGTATGTGAAATTAAGTAATTTCGATAAATGAACGTTGAAACACAACAGCTTTAAAGAAAGCCACTCGGAAAAGATTACTCTAATTCTTGAATAAACAAATGCAGCATATGATGTCAGAACAGCACAGAAAACAGTCCGCAGAAGAAATAAAATGGCGCTTGAAATCGAATCTCTTTCACTACCAGATAATCCTTCGAGCAAAAGGAAAAAAACAAATTCAGCATCAGGTAATTTTTACTTTGCAATCTCTTCAGGAAATTCCAAATTCCTTCTTTTTTTTTTTTTTCAATTTAGCAACTCAGGAGACCAGCATTATTTGATTGAGGTACGCACTCCAAATCTTGTTGTGGAGACTAGCACTACCGCCATTCGAATAAGTACATCTGAATTTTAACTATCTCGGTGGAACCTCCAAATAATAGTCTGTACTGTATTGCAGACTATTAATAAAGATGACTTGTTTTCAGGACATCACCTTTATTTGCACACATCTTTTCAAACATAAATTATATACACAATTTCCACTAGCACAATTTATCAACGTTCGTCTTTACCTCTTGGAACCAAAAACAATTCTATTTTTTGTTCGTTGCCAGTAAATTTTCTAAAACCAAAAATATGATCTGGTGTTGCCAATAGCAAAATTTTATTTCTTTGTAACAACTTTAAACATTTAAAAAAATATATCTTAATAAAGAATATTGAAAAAAGTATCACTTTAAGTTTAAATCGTTTGCTTTTAAAAGTTTAATATATAATATTTTAAAAAAAGTATCACATTAAGTTTAAATCGTTTGTTTTTAAAAATTGAATATATCACAACCTGTAGGGATGATCCCTACCAGAGTGTTGGAGGCCATGTTGTAATCCCTGCGTCTATACCGCATGATCTATAACTCTTGAAAGGGAAAATCCCTTCTTTTAAACTCAAAGTAAGGGGAAATTCTTACTCTTCTGGCTCATCTGCGCTCTTGTTTTATACTTCAAATGTCGGAGTGGTATCTCCAGGCGCTTGGATATATTTCTCTCTTTTTCATTTAATGTGGAATAAACAGTGGACTCAGAATTTGGATTCGTTTTGTTTTATTTAATTAATTATAATTTTTTAAATCATTATATATATATATATATATATATATATATATATATATATATACACACACACACTTGTGTGTGTGTGTAATATGATTTTTAATTACGAATATAATATTATCTGAATGGTCCTAGTAACAGCATTTTCTCGCCTAATGTAGTTGTAAGGCTTTGAACCTTGGAATATTGCTTATGGTGTCACTATTGGTTAATGCTGTAGAATGTGGTTGTTATTTTGTAGAGAACTATGATGCAAATTCTTCCCAACTTTCGAAGATGCAACATTATGTTTTTCTTGAAAGAATGCTTGAATGTTTTGTTTGTTTAGGTTAGGTAAAGTGTATACCTGGAGAGTACTTATTGCACTTATTCATTGCAATTAACTGAAGTTGAAATTTACAAGATTAAGTGCTTGTCACTCTTAGGGTTGTATTAATTTTTATGGAAATGTAACATTTTATCGCTCGTGCTATAAAAATATTGCAATGTTCTCGGACACGATGCTCTAGTCCAAACGTTTAGTAGAGCTCTAATTGTACTTTCTTTTCGAAAATTTTGGGAGCAATGAAAATAACCACTCCTCTTCCAAAACCACGGGACGTAATCCTTTATTTTGGTTGGATAGCTTTAGTAGAAAACCAGCTGTTGATCCTGAGCACTCCAACCGGGACTGGAATTGACATCTGCTAAATTTGACATCTGATACAGAGGTGTTCTGTTAGTTCCCACATAAATCGGACTCTAAAATGTCAAAGTTCATGAGAAACAGAATTGTTGTTTTCCCTATCTCACGAGTCTAGATGTCTTTTATGAGAACCTTGTCCGGATCTAAGTGGTACCACTAACGAACTTGCTAAGTGTGGTTGCCGCAAATGTATTGTAAATATCATTTTTAAATTAACCTAAATGAATCAAATTTAAAATTTATTAACATTATATATATATATATATATATATATATATATATATATATATATATATGCACTTGAAAATATATTTACAATACCTGAATTTCTTAAAATAATACAAAGTGCTTTTATGGATTTGTGTATATATGATGGATGTAACATTGTGAATGACGTACGTAATAAAATGAGACAATAATTGTCTTAATTTAAAAATGATTATATCGAGGTTGGGTATGCCCACGACTTGACTGAGATGTAATCATAAAAATTGGGTAGTTAAAGTACATACTCTATCACGTCAGAATTTTGATGTGATACATTTGTGTTTGTCCCGATTTGAGATAGGTATTTGATGCATGCTATAAAATTGTGTCACTTGAGTATCATTGTTTTTAAAAAGTGTTTTTGTTCCTCAGGCAAGGCAGTGGGTCTAGTGACGAACATGCGTGTGACGCACGCCACTCCCGCACCTCTCTACGCCCACACGGCCAATCGGTGGTGGGAGTCGGACGCCAACTTCAAGAGTGAGAGTGAGCGCGCCCTGTGCAAGGACATTGCCCGACAACTCATTGAGGACTATCCGGGCAAGAATTTGCAGGTGACAGTCTACTTGTCTTGTTCAGTTTCTTTTTTTTTTCGATCGCTTTTGTAATACACAACTACATGTTTCTTATATTCGCCAGATTGTATGTTTCAGACTTCACCAGATTTGAATTTTTTAATTCAATTAAATGCAAACATTAAACTTTTACTTTGGTAAGTTTATGTTAATGCTCTCTTAATGGAAAAAACCCCAACATTTTTTTTTCCTTGCATAAACTTTCTTTCCTCTAAAATGTTTCTATTCACCAAGTAATCAACACTTAATTTACCTCAATTGCAATATCCTTAGTTTTAAATCAAGTATTTTAACTACTCTACATGAAATTCTGATTGCTTTTGTTTTTGCAGGTGATCTTAGGAGGAGGGCGAGAAGCGCTGATGCCCAACACGACCTTTGATCCAGAGTACCCCGAGAAGCGCGGAAAGCGAGGGGACCACCGTCAGCTCATCGAGACCTGGAAGAAGCATAAGGAGGAGGGAAAGCATCGTTACAGGTACGTCTGGAACAAGAAAGACTTCGACAAAGTCGACCACAGGAAAACGGAATACCTGCTGGGTAAGATATTCCTCAAGGGCTTTCTGTGTCTATTTTTGACGTACTGATTTTAAAAAGGGCTCATAAATTATTTCAAATCTGACTAAACATTTTCAGAGCTATATTTTTCTCTTATGAAACAATTCATCGCTAGTGCTATTGATACAGATGCAAGTAAAAGAAGATTTGTTACCCCTATATATATATAATTATATATAATGTTAAGGTAACAAGCTACGAAACTTTAGGCTCGTTTATTCTAAAATAAATGATCAAAATACTCCCAATCAATCAAATCACATTTCTTCTATAAACAAAAGCAAAATTATTTCTAGGTGGTCTACTCTTTAGTATACCTTCAATTTGTTCATATTTTTTACTATTATAAAAAGTATAATTTTCTTTTAAAACCAGATTAATAATAAATTTAAATTTCTCAAAAACTATAGAACTATTAATTTTTAATTTTTCAAAATTAACAATGATATATTAATTAAAGCTTGATGTTCGCGATTTTCAAGACTTTTGGGGCAATAAATATGTATTTGTACAAGAAAAGGATCTTGTTATATATGTGTTATACTGCACGTCAAGTGTTAAAGACATTTTCAAACTAAACATCAATCCACATTTACGAATTCCGATGAGAAATGTGAAGTTATAAAAAGAGCTGGAACTGGATATAAGAAACGAGTTACACTTTTTTTGTCAAATAATTGGAACCAAACCTAAATAAACTAAATGTAGTTTTTGTAATTGCTCATTGTTTTGCTACCAAAGTCAAATCGTACACGGATGATGAATATATAAAGGACAGATTTTTAAAAAGTTTTGAAATAGTTCAGCGATTTACGAAATCTGTAAAAAATATTATCCAGAATTTAAGAAATGCCAGGTTCAGCGCGAACCTTTAAAAATGAATATAAGTCATTCATTTATAAATTATTTTGAAAGTAAAAATATTAATATAAAAAAAATATTTTGTATAGCAATTGATGGCGCTGCTACAGTGGTTGGCAAGGAATGGGGATTTGTCAAATTTCTTGAAAATCATATCGCACATTAAGTAATGAACTTCCGTTGCAAGAATGTTCAGCGGCGAAAATTTCATCACAGCGTTTAATTTCTGTGATAAACACTGTTCTTAAAATAGTTAATTTCATAGTGTCTTGTTCTTCATTGATACACAGGCAATTTAAATCTTTCAGAAGAAACGGAAGGTGAATATGTGGATCTCCCTTTATACAGCCACGTCCGTTGGCTTAGGTGAGGTAATGCCTTTAATAAATTTCTGTCATTCAAGGAAAATATTAAAGTTCCTCATAATGGGAAGGAAGATCATTTCCTCGAATTGACTGGTCAAGAATGATTAAGCAAATTGAAGTTTCTGAACGATATAACTAAACATTTCAATAAAAGAAACTTGGGATTGTACACCACAAGTACAAGGTTGCCGACCCCTGCTATAACCAATTTTCTGAGTTAAAACTTTATTTCTATTGGTGGTTTCTCAGTTAGTAGTAGTAACATTAATAAAAGCAAGTTTCTTAACAAATTCATAGTCAAAGTCATAGTTATTAGTCATTGTAACAAAGTTTTTTTCGCAATTAATATCATAGTTACCTAAGACCAGATCAATAACACAAATAATGATCACATCCTGTAATTTTTTTTTTCAAAAAGTATTTAATGTTTTCATTAATATAAAATTTATATTCTATAAAACCTGCAGTTGGAAAATCGTATTTAATGACCAAATTAGTTTAAAAATGACCAATGTCTTCATTAATTTTTCTTTAATCTAATTGCACTGCTGGCCATTAAAACTGAAACACAAAGAAGGAAAACAAATACAAAAAAAAAAATATTTATTGTACGTAAACAGTATGGCATGAAGACAAAATAATTAAATTTGGAAGTACTTTGTGGTTTTATAGGGGTGCGAAATTACTAAAAAACGCTGCCATCCCTGGCAGTTAAAAATTTCCCTTCTCGATTAGGCATGGAGTCGAACTGGACTTGGATGACAGAAACGGGCAACTCATTCCGTGCTACCTTATGTCTGTGCCACACTTCCTCAACCGCATGAGCTGGAGAGGGGTAGTGGGTCTATCTTTCACAACTCGTGACCAGATGTTTTCACTGGGTGATAGATCTGGAGTCCGTACAAGCCAGGGCAACAATCGAATACCCTGTGTATTGAGGAAGGTTACAACTAGGGTTTCTTTCCCGGGTTCTCGGGAAATCATAAGATATCTGTACTTTTTCTATTTCCGGGAAATCCCGGGAACGAAGTAAAAGTTAAAGAAAAGTTTAGCTATGAAAAGATGATTTGTTTGGATACCAAAGCACATTGGAATAATTTATTGGCAATGCTTGAAAGATTTTTAGAAATTAAGTCAGCAATTTTAAAAGCATTAATTGACATTAAAGCAAAATAAATGATGACCAATGTAGAGTTTGAAACTGTGACTACAGTTGTAACTGGCTTAAAGCTAGTAAAAATTGGCTTAGAAAAATTGTGCAGTCGAAATTCAACTTTGCTAACTGCAGAAGGTGTATTTTCTTTCGTTATTGGAGAATTAAACGAACAAAATTCAGAATTTGTGAAAAATATGAAATATTCTCTTATCCAAAGAATTAATGAGAAACGCAACATTAATTTAATAGGATTAATGAAGTACTTGAATTTTGGGAAAAAATAAGAAGCAGCTGCAGTTACTGTCGATATTTCGCGATTGCCTAGTAAAAATTGTTTTGTTAGACTAGCTCAAATGATAGGGACAAGGCTTTTCTGCGAAGAAGAGGATTCAATATCCAACTCTTCGCACTCAGAAGAAGAGAGCATGGAGATTTGAAAGAAAAACCTATGGCGTTGGACGAAAAATTAGAGAAAGTAATTTACTCTAAAACAAAAGTTTTATATTGTTCAACCAAAAAAAGTACTAGTCTCAACAAAATCATGAGACCAGAGATGTAGTTGATCGACTCGACTAAAAATCCATCACCAAACATTATAAAACTATATGAAGCTTTAAAAACAATTCCTCCAACTTCAGTTGAAGCCGAGAGAGCATTTTCGGCTGCCGAATTGTTCGTCATAAAGCTTAGAACAACGATAAAAATATAAATTGCTTATGCTTTCTGAAATGCTATTTTAAAAATGAATAATCAATTTATTACATATTTTTTGTATTTTTTAGCTCATTATATAAATAAGCATTAATTTTGGAATTTATATGTATTTTTATTTTATATAATTATTATCGATTTTATTTAAAGATAACTTGTTTTTAAATTTTTTGAAATTTTGATGTATTCCCGGAAATCCCGGAAACGACAATTACATTCCCGAGATTTCCCGGGAATGGAAAAACTCGGGAAATCAGAAACCCTAATCACAACACGACGTGGAACATGTGGTCTTGCATTATCTTATTGGAAGATGCCGTTTGAAAGGCCTCGGAGATAGGTCACTACCACTGGACGTAAGATGTCAGAAATGTCCCGATATGCGTTCAAATTACCGTTGATCCGAACTAGAAATGTGCGTATCGTGTACCCAGTGGCTGCCCAAACCATCATCCCAGGTGCAGGGCCCCTATCTCGATATCGAATGCAAGTAGGGGAAGAGCGATTTTCTCGGAGCCTCTAGACACGTATATAAGGCCATCAGAATATTACACGCAGAACCGGTACTCGTCTAAAAAGACGACATTGTGCCACTCATGTATCCAGCTTTGTCGTTCGTCGCACCAAACTGGCCGTCTCTTTCTATGTTACATTGTCAAGGAAGCCAAAGTAATGGTCACCGTGCTGATAATCCACGCTGCTGCAAACGTCGTCACACCGTACGAGCGGATACTGGGTGCGCTGCAAACCTGCCAATTTACTGCTAATGGTCCATGATGTGGTTGTACGGTTTTGCATGGCTCACAATATGTCTGTTCTCTCGGTGTCATTGAAGGGCGTAGATATCCTGCATGCATTGTGCTTCGTTCAGTTACGTATTGCTGGTAAGTATGAAAAAAGGTCTATTCCATCACGTCTTATGTGTCCAATAGACAAATGAGCTTCATGAAGCATGCGAAATATCTCTGAGTCGTTCACGTGATACTGTATAGTACTGAAGCCAAACAAGATAAATGAGTTTACTTTACAACAATGATCACGTCTATTAAATTGAAAACTTTTCTTCTTTATACTCCAAAGAAACTTCTTATATATAACTTTTCATTATTACTTCAGAACTCATAAATCATACTTTTTTGTTTACGGTAACTTATTTGCTAATTATTTTCACTCAAAATTCATATGAGATCAGACTCGCTTTTTAATAACAATAACAAATTAATTTATTTACACCTCCACCTCTTCCTTACGCTCGGAGACTCGGTCGGATCTGGGAGACGTGAGCATCAAGTGGATTTTGAGGCTCCTCCCTGATTGGAGATCTCACCGTCAGTAGTAGAGAAAATTGTGGTGTCCGAAGAATGAGTAGAAGAAAGGCACCAGGAACCAAGAGCACCTCCGCCGATCGGGCGCGTGATGGTTCCCCGACCGCCCTGAGGCAGA
>BMAW01067399.1:86530-104892 GCA_019974015.1 Nephila pilipes | reverse complement strand
CATGTCTGTTTGACTTCTTCATCAACCCACGAATGTCATATTCAGCGACATTATGCTTGATTTCACTCTAGTGATGCGTATCACGGAACGATAATCCACACTCTCCGATAGACAACGATCCGCTGCTATCGAATTCTGACACTTGCTGATGTTTCTTCTTATTCGAGGCTAATATCATATTCTGAACAATATCTGACAAACCTGACACCTTACAAAGAGTTTTTTCGAATGAGACACTGCACAACTTTGCTGTGCAGCTTCAGACGTTGTTCTCCTCCCTTGTTTTGTAAATCTGAAATAAATATTCATTTATATTCTAATTCTTTTTCCTGATTTTGATTGCTCAGATCATTCCTTGCATAATTTTAATGACCAGTAATGTACTTATTTGAATCTATTAATTTGAAAATATACTTTATTTATAATTTTTCTAACATTTTTATCCTTAACTATGTTTCAATTATCTGCAATCATACATGTTAGTATTTTTCACTAATATATTTTTATAGTTCTTACAATTACAATCTCTCCATTATAACTCTATAAATCCGTATAATAATAATATTTTGATTATAGATGAACTGCCATATTTTACTACTGAAATAATATAAGAAAAAATAGAGGGAATAAAAGAGAACATTTTCAGATGAGAGACATAGGAAAAAAAGTATGACTTAAATAATATTTGAAAGAACCTGATACTTTAAAGTATTAAATACTTTGTTGGTATGGTAAAAGAAAATTAAAATCTTAAGGATTTTTTATTATTGTAAATATATATTAGTAATTTTGTTCTATAATGTTAAGGAAGCACATGCAACTGACGGAAGCAACAACATGTGATAGGCGGTCGAGCGAGAGCTCCGGAAAGGCAACCTCTGTTTCCACCGTTCCAGCCTCGAATGAAGCGAGGCCGGGGAAGGTGGGAAAGTGTGGGGAGAAAGGCAACCTCTTTCCCCGGTGAATCTGCCTCGACTGAACGAGCACAGGGGAAGGTGGGGAAAACGTGGGGAGAAAGGAGAGTTCTGATTGATCGAACGCTCGCGTTGAGAAGTGAGGAGAGAGAAGGGGGGTGGGGAGAACTCGCTAGCAAGCTAGCGTTTTCTCCATAAAAGAACGCTTAGAACAGCACATAGGCCGCTCCACGGCCTTCAAGCTCAGGTCGGTAGCATGCTTCAAAACTTGGCTGTAACTGGATTTTTGGACATTCTGACTTGAAGATCAGAGCTCGTTCTCTGATTGGACGACTTGGCGGTCAGTAGAGAGTGGCTTCTTGAAGATATAGAGTTCATTTCGAAGGGATGCTGGAAGGCTTCTTTCCTATTGGTTCACAGTAAGCGGAGGGGAGCTGTCCTATTGGCTGAAGAGGAGAGAAAGGAAAGTCCTTCGATACCATCCAAACATTAATTTATACCAGGGCTTCTTAAACTTTTGTCATTCACGACCCCATTTATGATTGCGAGTTTCTTGACGACCCCATACATGAATCATTGTTTAGCTGCAGGTTGCACGTGTGTACGCGAGCGCATTCCTCCCTTTGATTGTGTGTGATATTTAGAGGTGGCGGTCAGAGTGGGAAGTCAGCGGCGGGCAGTTTATTCAACATGTATGATACCGACAAACGCACTAACAATGTATAGCCACAGTATATAGCCACAATGTATAATAATAGCGATCGTTTACTGCTGTCGGTGGAGATAGCTCAAAACCTTCAACAAATGCGCGTGTCTAGACTCTGCAAGTCCACTGCATTCCGCCAACTCTAGTGATGTTATAAAATGGTATATATAAATATTTGACATTAAAATCTCTCGCGACCGCAGAATTTTGCTACGCGACCCCATTTGGGGTCGCGACCCATAGTTTAAGAAGCCCTGATTTATACAATTGATAAATTAAGTTGTGTGAACAATTAAAAAGGGATCGGAAGGTTTAAATGAAAATATGAATTTAACCTAACTCACGCGGAATGAAGTCGGTGGGTAGTAATTTTGAAAAGTAGAAAATAAGTTATTTTTAATGTGCGTGACAGGAATTAGGTTCCAGCATGGGAAGAAAATTTTGAAAAGTCCTGGTTATAGTAATTGGGAAGCCCATAGGTGTCACTTAAAGAAAAACCTATGGGAATTAAAAAATTACAAGCGTATTTGCGGGTGTCCAGGACACTCCGTTTGTTTGAGTAACAGTGTTAGTAACCCAAATGAGGTACTGGGGTTGCGACGTTTGAGCCCTTTTAAATGCTGGAAAATTTTCGAACGATTGTTCGAGAAGGGCTCGAGGGCTTTTGAGAGAAGTTTTTCCCCTCGGATTATAATTTGGTTGCGATCGTGTGGCATCAAACACTCACCCCTTTACAAAACGAACGCCCACTACAGGCGAGCTTTAAGTATGAGAGATAACACTTCGTAGCGATTCAACTACCAATTGTCCCTGGGTTCCTTCTTAGTAGTCATTTTGGAATTTTTACATCATTTATCAACTTATGGTAAGTAGTTTCGGTTAGGAAAATACTGTGTTTTTTGCAGCATTAACTCAAATTTATGACAGGTCATCGTCGAATCGTTGTTTCATGTCTATAGACCACGACTCCTTCTCTCACACTACAGCCTGCTCCTCCAAATTAAGTAAAATTACTTATTTTGACACCCTCGAACAAACCACTAAGTGCAACTCACAAATTTTAAGCCTGAGGTGCACGCTAAAAGTCGCGTGCCTTGCCACGTGATATTCGAAACGAATCGGAGATATATTTCAAACTTTGCCGGCTACTCATTTGGCCTTCTATAGAATGCATATAAAATGTGCGAAATATGAATCGTTTCATACTTTTCCGGCTAGTTTTAGGCATTCTATACTATGTCTAGGTATTCTATAGAATGCCGGATTTCAAACTTTGCCGGTAATATAAAAATTCCTATTTTCAACAGGAATAAATAAATAAATATATATATATATATATATATAATGTAAATCACATGAATGCGATGGTTAGATCTGTAATTAACGAGAAAAACACAAATTATCACTTAGCTTTGTTTTACATCAATTGATTCTTAAATAATATGTTTTGAATTTCAGATTGTTTGATTTGCATAAATATTAATTTGATTTTTAGCCACCCAAGGGGCTATTGTTTTAGCAGGGGCGTTTGGGCGTACTAGATTACTTTTCAATTTTTTTTATCGTTTGCTCCAATTTTAGTTACACTTAGCTTAAATATAATCAATTTAATAATTCAGCGTTTCCTTTCATTTTAATATCGGGAAAATTTACTATTGTTCATTTCTCGATATTTCGTCGTTTACTTTAATTCTTATATTTAATTGAGTAATTTAATAATAATTATTAAAAAAGCACACCTTGGGCGGCTAAGTTTGTTCTTTGCAAAACTTTGTATATAACTTTTTTTTTATTTTAATATTTTTTTCATATATGAAAAAAAGCTCAAAAGAAACGTCGCACAAAACAAGACAAATAAAAATATTTTATTGGTTATTGCTTTAACTATTTAGTTTTTTCTCTTAGTTTCATTAAATACTCTTAAATGTTTCATGTTTATAAAATGTTATATATATATATATATATTCACATAAATATGATATTTTCAATGAGTTCACTCAAGATGTCTCCTTTTAAGAGTTGAACAGCATCTGACCTCGTTCTTTATATGTTGTAGAATTCTGTCGCATTCTACAGCAATGATCAATGGAGTTACAGTAAACAACATTCCAAGATTCAAGCTCAAGGCATTAGGCGGAAATTTTTTGTTACCATAGCCCCTTTGATAAAGTTAGATTTTTAAGAAATGTTGTTGCTAAGACTCACGACTTAAGGCAAGATGACGCGAGACTCACATGTTCCTACTACATTCTATCGAAGGAAATTAAAATGAATCTTAGTGAAATTCACTTTTGAGCAAAACGCCTGGATTGCATTAGACACATGTTAAAATATAAATGCAAAAGTAAAACAAAAGAGCAAAAATATTAATTCAGAATTCATGAATTGATTATTTTCGCAAGGTGCTATGATATGATACAAAATAACTAAATGAGAAGTATTATAAATATAAACATTTGAATTAAACTTCAAGACTCTTATAATATATTGGAGAATAATATCCACCAAGCCAAAATAGGGAGAGCACTAATTTCAAACACGCATTTATTTACAGTCTCTACGCGCCAATCACACATAAACAAATAATTATACTATTTACAAACTATACAAGGCTTTCAAACAGCCCATATTTTAACTTAACCCGCTTTTGCGGTCAGGAGAAATTACATTAAACAAGAAAATAACCCGCCTTCCGCGGTCAAGATCCAAAAGTACTCTGTCATATTATCCATGAACCCGTGCGCTCTCACTCACACGAGACAAGGCGCCTCCTGGCGGTATCCGAATTATTTATTTCCAACATAATATTACCATATATTCAAATTCAACACTGCAGAATTGTTATCTTTATAATAATACTATATATTTGCATCGACATTGAAGAATGTTTGCTTTTTTAGTGATGTTTTATATTCAAATTCACAATATAAAATGGTCACATCTCAAATAAAGTTCATTAATATAACATATTCGTTCATATGAAAAATTATTTTCAGCATTTAAGACGCCATACAGGTTCATACCTTGTGCATAACCATTTAAAACAAAATTTTAAAAAAATTTAAAATAATGTTGGAAACTAGAGAGTATTATTAAGACTCATAAAAATAAGATATGGAACAGAATTCAATAGTTCATATTCTCAAAATAAGAAAAGTTGTAAAGTAAAAAGAGAGATTTCATATATATACTCAACATAATATATTTAGTAAAAAATTACAACACGATTCTTCTGACATCAAAAAGCAGATACCCAATCAAATATAAAGATAAGATAGTTTAAAACTCTCAAAAATAGGATTTTTAAAGATACACCATAACCCGAGTCATTTAAACAAAACATGTTCAAATGTAAAAACATACATAAATCCGGTAGCATATTTGGGGTATCCTCCAAAAAAACGTATTGGATGAAATTTAGTGATGTGCATTCATTAACAGAAACCCTTGTGCTGGATGAAGAATTTTAAGTAGTGATGCATAGATAATATCATAACTCATATTAGTGATTTGACTCGGTCTATTAATATTGTAAGTCACATCGGGTAGTTATTTTAAGATTATGTAAGGTCTAGAATACGATGGGCTCAGTTTTTTGTAACAAGGGTATTTGAATTCTTTTAGCATCACTAAATCTCCTTATTTAAATGTTGAAACCTGATGATGTGAGTCATAATAAACTTTGTTCTATTCGTGATGTTCCTGAGTACGTTTAAATACAATTTCCTCTGTTTTGTGAATAGGTGGATAAGTTTGGTTATCAATTGGAGATGCATAAGATAGTTTACCACACATTAAATAAGCAAGTGGATGGGATATTACCGATTGAGGGGTGTCGTTGTATTCTTGAGTAACATTCTCTAAAAGCTTTGTCCGATGAATTTTCTATTCTGCTTATTAATTTATTCTCTTATGTACATAATGGTGTGATTTTAAATCACATCAAATAATGTTGATTTGTTTGGTTTCGGGTAGCCGTAGATTGAAGTTATGAACAGTATCGTGAAGTTTTAATCACTTTCAAGGGTATCGTGAAGTTTTAATCACTTTCAAGGGTATCGTTAAGTTTTAATTGTTTTTTGAATAATCGAGTTTGGAACAAAAAAAAATGTTATTCTTATGACTTGTGTACATCCAGAGCTATACATTTTTCTCAGAGTTTCTTGGCCGTTCGGATGTCCTTCATTATAGAACTCGGCAGATAAATGCCATATCTTCTCCATACTACGGATTACTTCAATATTCGGCTTCCTGAAATCAAAATGAATAATTGCAATCTGCAGCATTAAGAGGATGAATTAATATGCAGAATACATTTTATCCGGATATCTCGGTTATTTCTTAGTAATAATTAAAACTTTCTGATATCCTTCGTTTCTTTCTGCAGTTACCATTTTTTACTACGCAGGTCTGTTTGAGCCCGCCCACCTGCACGACGTGACTGACAGGGAAGATCAGAAGTCCGACTTCGACGAGCCCACACTGGCTGAGATGACTGAGAAAGCGATCCGGATCCTGTCCCGCAACTCTCGAGGATTCTTTCTGTTGGTCGAGGGAGGACTCATTGACAAGAGACACCACAGTGGCAAGGCAGTGAGGGCCGTCTCTGAAGCTCTGGATCTCGAGAACGCTGTCAGGAAAGCCCTGGAACTCACCAGCAGAGAAGACACCCTTTTAGTGGTCACCTCCGATCATTCTCAGGGGATGAACTTTGCTGGATATGCGAACGTTGGAGAAGATATCTTTGGTGAGTGCATATAAAAATAGATTTTACCAATGACAAATTGCGGTACATTTATTTATAGTCCCTATTTATAACTTAGTATAAATTGAGACATTGTTTCTATTTTACTAACTTTAGAAACTTTTTAGAAAAAAATTGAAGAATAATGTAAATGGTGAAAAATCAATACTCTATTTTGAGTCGATTTATTTTTGCTGTGTGTAAGAGCACTTTTTTCTAACCCTTTTTCCACCTTTTAAAAATTTTAATCTCTAAGTTAAACTCATTGCATGCCTTTTAAAAAAATAAGTTGATATTTTTTTGTGATTTCCCAATCAGTATTGTAATATTTATACCTGCCATGATAAAAAGGGGAAAATACACGTTAAAAATGGTCGAAGTTTTAAGTCCTCCCTGGGCGTGGTGTGTAAATTTGGACATGGAGGTGTCAGCTCAGGTGTCGTACTCGTCACTTGACCGAAGCTCCAAATTAGGAGGTCGGCGTCAATAGTCCTTGAGTCACTTCTCAGTAAAACGTTGATAAATAATCACATCACATTGTAAAATTTATGATTTATAAAAGCCTTGAAGGTATATTACTTTTTAACTTCAACATTTATTTAGATGATTCGAATTAACTGCACTGATAACATTTTAATAATAATATTCAAACAGTTATTTGTTCTGATAGAGTGTATTCTTTCTTAGGATACACCTATAAACATTAGATATTATATCTCTCGTATTTTTTAGAGAATTGGAATGTGAACCACCAGCATTTTTTTTAACATTCGGACACCATTAAATAAAAATAGAACCCTGTATGATGACTGTTGAAATTTTCTGAAATCCCTGGAAAAATAAAATGTCATTTTTATTTAATTATTAAATTTAGAATAAATAGATGATTTCATCCACTTAGATGTGTTTATAGTGGATAAGACAAACTTAAGTCGTATGATTAAAAATATGTTTTAATCTTTAGCACTGCTAATATGAATCTTTGAATACACTTCGATTGCAAATGATGCTGCTAAAAGCAATCATCGATAAATCGATCCGTGCCTTAGAGGACAGCGGAAAGAAGAGGATGAAATTTTTCTTTAACCTGTTCAGTTCAACATTAGTGTACTGTTCTTTTGCGGAATAAAAATTCTGTTAATCGAATAGATTGCACCAAACAGTATAACTCAGTATAATTGGAGGAAAGCAGAGATTTTTATTTTACATTAGCTATAGTTCTATATAAACAAGTATTTGTGCCCGCATCCCAGACGTTATTTTGTCATCTTTTATTCTACCGTTTACAATTCCCTAAAGTTGCATATCTTTTGGTGCAGAACCCATTAGCGTCACCTGTCATGACGACTGAAAATATATGTTTCTAGAAACATTCTGAAAATTATTTAAGCCTTTATCGAAATTTCCCTTGAATAATTTTATTTCATATGCTTGAGAATATATGTCAGAATTGTGAACCTCGGGATATTTTCATTCACGTTTAGTTAGTAATATATATTGTATATATTACATTTAGTTAGTAATATATACAATATATATTACTAACTAAATGTATTGAGTGAAAAAAAATCTGTACATTTGTAATTTAATTATAATTTCACCAGTTTTATTTAAAAACTTGCGTGAACTTAAGTGTAAGAATACTACGTGTTTTACAGTGTCTTAGAAAATATCATACACTTTTTATGGGAAATTAGATTGGACATTCGCAAACTTACGTAATTAATATGTGTGATTCTTTTTCAGGCATTGCAGATATCTCGAACGTGGACGGCATGCCATACACCACCCTCATGTATTCCACGGGACCGGGATACAAGATCTCATCGACCGGAAGAGTAAACATCACGGGAGTCAACACAGGTGAGTGAGTGACAGTTGAGGCTTATGACGACAAATTTGTCTAAGCAGCGCCAAACATCTGTTGGATACATATATTTGGACTACAATCTAGAAACACAAAAAAAGGAAGGAGAAAAAAAAAATGGTTGACGAAGAAAGTTCATGATAAAAAAGGTTGCTAGGATATCCCGGGGCACATCACTCGTGTAAACTCCATGAGAAGTATCCATGGCCGTTTTTAACATCCCCGGCATCCTAGGCACTTCAAATTGTTATGCCCTCCCCAACTATTTCCAGAGCATCCCCCTTCTTCAGTTCTTACCTTGCCAGTTTTGGATCGGGAGAGATTTTTCCGTAACTCTATTACTCTTTCCCCTTTCTTTGTTTTTGCTCTTTGAAGAGTCTTTCCATTATCCTATTCGTGTCCCGAACTGGCAACCAGCAGCCGTAAGGAAAGGGTAGTGGCATGGTTTGGCCACTCTTGTTCATTTCTTACCTTAAGGCTTCACGGACCACCCACCCTTTTGTAAATTAGTACAGTAAATTAATGAAATCGTTTGCAATTACAGTATACATTATTGTATGAACTGCTTTCAATTTGTTAATTGTTGTCTTTTTCATCTCTAATCGCTTTACTATCTTTTAATTTTAAACATCCTTATTCTTTGTTGAGTCACTGTCATTGTACTTGTACAACAAAGGTTTTCTTCGAGTTTTGATCATTGCAAAATCATTAATGACGTCATTGTAATCAATTTACATTATAATATCATTTTGAGTGCATAGCAACATCATACTGTTAAGTTTTCCCTTTTCCACATCAGATTTCATTTCAGTCTCTACTCTCTTAAGGGCTGAAAAACTTTTCTTTGATGAACTGTTAGTCACAGGAAGAGTCAAGTAAATTCACATTGCGACTTCTAAATTTGGGTAGGTAGTTTCCAACTTGTTTTTTTTTTTTTTTTTTTTGATGTAGGAAAAGATTTCTCTTGTTTTTGTTTTTTTCACCTTCATGTAAATTTTGAAATATTCACACAAATTGCACAAACTGTTCTTCATCGATATCTTTGGGGTAGCTTTGAGCCCAGTATTTCGCCTGTTTTGTCACATCTTCTTGTTCCTTTTGATGAAGATTTCTAAATATCTGGAATTTTGTGCTTAGAGCTTCGTAACAACCCCTTCTTTTGTTTAACTGTGTTACAAGATTGTCAATAATTGGTAAGAAAACTCCAGTTCAAAGTCTATCTTTTGAAGTCATTCTCTCAAAATCTGGGTCCCTTTTCTCATCCGGAAAAAATTTCCTTTTTCTGTTTTTTTCATATCTAGGCTCAGGCACGTTAGCTAGTTGCAATGCCCTTGCCTCGTAATCTTCAAAGTTGGATATTTTTTTCAGATAAAAATAAAGATAACGTCTGTAACTCGTTAGTAGCACCAAGGAGTTCAAGCTCTTTCTTCTGTAGTATCTCACTGGTTTTGTCCACCCTTTGTAAGATTTTGTCCCCAATTACCGCTAACAAAGTCTCTGAAAATGTGACTCCCGTGTCAGGTGTATTGTCTTCAATTAAATCTTCAAGGGTGTTCTTGATTTCGTTACGACATAACTTGAGCTCTGAGAACATCTGCCCTTGCAGACCATCTAGTTTCACTTAACGATTTCAACATAAGAAATTTATGTTCAGTTTTTAGCTTTTGTTCATTGCTTCTTTGCACATGATCTTTTAATACATTCCTTCTACAAGTAGGTTACGAATATATATATATATATATATAATTATATATATATATATATATATATATATATATATATATATATATATATATATATAAAGTCCGCGTACAAAAGAAAAGAATACCATGGCTTCAATACAGGCGTTTTCTATCTAGGTTTAAGGAATGAGTTGCACAAGGTACAAACTCAACAAGGATATTTTTTTGTCGACTGAGGACCTGAATTCACTCCCAAACATGTTTGAAGTATTGTTGTAACTTTGGTACCGTACCGACAGTTTTTTAAATCTAGTTCAAGTTCTTCAAGCAAGTTCAGAGCTACTGTTTCCATACCTTGAGCTTTATGTGAGACGCCTGATAGCACTCGTACAAGGCGAGTCAATAATGAGTGAAAAGTAACGTGTAAATTTGATCTCTTTTAAGATTTCTTGCAAGTCTCTTTTGCCCCTTACGTCTATGAACTCGCTATAATTCTCAGACCACAGATAAGATGTACTCCTTTACCTTTGTTGCCATATTTTGTCAGATGTTGGGCAAAAAACCGATCAAATTCACTTATGAGTTCAAGGCATCCTAAGAAAAACTTATTTGATGCAGATCCAAGTTTTTGGTCGTCGCCCCTGAATGGAAGACCTCTTGCCGACAAAAATTTTACAACTCTAGCAAAGAGATCTCGGCAATACTTCCCCTCTTTATCATAGTGACTTTGGGCTACATTCAGAACTGAGGCGGTCACTTTTCTTAACATAAAAGTCAACTTCGGGGTCATGATTTCCATACTTACAAAAGCCACGAAGTTAGACGCATGGATAGTGAACATTTGTCACACTGATTAGGCGGACATGTTTTCACCGCTTTAGAGGGGGGGGGAGCGGAAATTGGTTGACCTTGGATAGCGGGAGCAGGTTCGAACTATTCATCCTTCAAATAAACCATTCTACGTGTGGACTTCGAGGAGCGAGCACGCCTGAATTATAAGGAGCGAATTACGCCTAACATGGCCGATGACCTGGCTATAAACCCGATGGAGATTGCACCTCCTTGAGAGCAATACTCCACAACCCAGCGATTTATAAGTATGCGAGACCATACAATTACTCATTCATCAGATAAGTGTACTCCAGTCAAGACTGAGATACATCAACGAACTTATTGAAGTAGAGCGGAAAAATCCGATAAACAAGGGCCCGAAAGCAGCTACCGACCTGCAGATTGAAAAAGGAACCATTACCAACAACCTGGAGAAACTCTCAGGTGACCTGAACTCTTTCTCTCACTGCCCAGTTCCTAATTGTAAAATTCACAAAGATTTAAATTTAAACGTAAATAACAATAGTCTTAAAAACCTTAGAAAAAAAATGGCTGAATCCTGTAACATCAGTCAAGCAACTAAGCCTCACGAGGCAACAACAAATTCTAGTAGAGCTCCTAAAGCACAAAGAACCATAGATAATGGAGGATTTCAAAAACTACAAAAAACAGTAAAAATCAAACTCCTCAAAATAATAATATAAATATCAGCAATAGCTTTGATGCGTTTTCGGACTGCGAACCAGACGAAGCCGAAACCCCCTCCCTCCAAAAATTCAACCAATCATGCTCAAGCTAACACAAAATTATAACTTGATCATTCAGGCAGTCAACAGGAACTTTCCTACAGCTACCTGTAAACTATCCGGACAATATATCAAGATTAATCCTGAATCGGAAGACAATCATCGAGGAATAACAACCCAACTTACAAACATGAGATCCGAATATTATGTTATACAACCTCTTTCTGAGAGGCCTTTGAAGGTCTGTATCAAAGGCCTTCCATCGCATGCAGACCCAGAAGATATCAAAGAAGACCTAGAAGCACAAGGAATTAAAGTGTAAAAAATAGCCCAACTCAAACAACTAAAAACCAAACTTCCTCTCCCCATATTCATGGTTGAAGTGAGGTGAACAGAAGACGCCCTTGACATATACAAGGTTCAAGCAGTAATGCATATGCTAGTGAAAATCGTACCCTTCAAGAAAAAGCAGACCACCACGCAGTGTTACAACTGCAATTACTTTCATCATTCTTCGATGAATTGCAGAATGAACACCCGATGCCTCAAATGCGGAGCCAATCATCGCACAGGGGAGTGCGATATAAAAGAAAAAATAGAAAAGCCAGTTTGCATAAACTGCAAGCAAGATCATATGGCCTCATGGCAAGGATGCCCGCTGTTTCCCAAAAGGAAACCTAAAAAAGGAGACGTGACCAGCAAAATCACTGAAAGAAATACCATATTAGCAACCAGGCCTGTTACAACAGATTTCACTTTTGCGAACATCTTAAGTAACAAACCCAACCCACAGATGGCGCCACTCATAGCCACAAAACAGGTCGAAGCTTCGAATCAGTTTGAGCCGATCAATATCCCTACTATACCAAACAATAGTAATACAACCAATACCCAAAATAATTTTAACTTTATAACAGCCATAAGTGAATTACAAAACTTATTCAACAAATTTCCAAAACTCTTTGAAGCCCTTAACAATATGTCAAAAACAACCAATGATCTAGACAAACTAAATATTTTCATAGCTGGTGTAGTTGCCTCTCTACCCACGTCTAGTAATTAAAATTCAATCTCCTCGGCCTCAAACTGGTTACCTGGAACGCCCTAGGGGTAAAATTCTCGTGATGTAGAATTATGACACTTTATTGATAAGCACTCCCCAGACTTAATTTTATTACAAGAGACACATCTAGGACCGGGTATAAAATTCTCTATGCCAAACCACACCACGCACAGAAACGACAGAATCAACTCTACTAACAGATATTCCGGCGGCACTGTAATATTAGTTAAAAAACCTCTCCCACACTACCAAATTCCAACACCCACACTAGAAGGTGTAGAAGCAACAATCGTTGCACTCACCCCAGCAGATGGAAACCCCATACTTGTTACCTCATTGTACATCCCACCATCTGTAAAAACCTCACTTGTACCAAAACATATACAAACTATCCAAAACCTAGGGTCATCCTTAATAATCTGCGGAGATCTAAATGCTAAGCACACCAGCTGGGGCCGCACATATAATTCATCTAGAGGTAACGCTTTAAGAAACTTTGCCGATCAAAAAGGCTTAGAAATCTTAGCCCCGCCCACACCAACACGCTACGGCTATAACTCCGTCTCCGCAATTACGAAGAACTTTGATTGGCCCGCTCAAATCCACTCGCTACCGGAGTTAAGTAGCGATCACAACCCAGTCCTTAAACATCACTACCTACCTACCACACCACACCAATGGGTTGAATCTACCTCCATTGTTCTCACCCCACCCATCCAAGATCCCATCACCATCTCGTCAATATATGTTCCCCCCGCACTGATCCCCATCTTTTTACCATAGATATCGAAAATATTTTACAAACTAACAATAACTGCATTATTTTTGGAGATTTCAATGCTCATCACAATAACTGGAATTGCTATAGAAATAATACCAGAGGGAATCAGCTAAACCACTTTGCCAATCAAATTGATCTCAAAATTCTTTACCCCACCACCCCCACTAGTTATGGTCACAACTCACACTCCACAATAGATATTGCCCTTATTAGAGAATTTCATCACCCTTACAAAATTACCTCCATCCCAGAACTCAGCTCGGATCATAACCCTGTCCTTCTTGAATTCACCTACAATATACCATATGAATTAAATAACAGATCCACCTACACTTGCTGGTCAGCATTAACTACTCACTTACACAACACCACTAATTTTTTAAATATTGCAAATATCAATAACACCCAACAATTAGAAACAAGCATAAATTCCCTTACAGATAACATAATTAACTCACATAAACATGCATCAAAACCGGTCAAACACACAAGTAAAACTTTTACCCCTTCCCACATAAAAGAACTTACTAAAACTAAAAATAACCTTAGAAAACAATACCAACGCTCACTAAATCCAAACATTAAAACTCTCGTCAACAGATTACAAAATAAAATTAAAAAAAGAAATTCACAAATTCTCACAAAAAACATGGAATCTAAAACTTGAAGCACTAAACACACAAGACAACTCTCTTTGGAAAACTACAAATTTTTTTAAAAATAAAAGATCCACAGTACCCACCCTTAACACTCAACACGGCACCGCTATTACAAACGAACAAAAAACTGAAACACTTGCTGACCAGCTTGAGCTAAGTTTCCAAAACAATCCTACCACCGATCCATCTTTCGATAATAATGTCTCACTCACTATTCAAAATTTCCTCTCCTCCCCTCCACCTCCCGAACACACCACACCCACCACCCCACAAGACATCATTGATTTCATTAAAAATTTAAAAACCAAAAAAGCCCCAGGAAAAGACTCCATTACAAACAAAACGTTAAAAAATCTCCCAATTAAAATTATTTTCCTACTAACTATCATTATTAATAAAATCCTCTTTTTTAATCATTTTCCTAAAACTTGGAAAACTGCAATAATATTTCCTATCCTTAAACCTGGCAAAAACGCGCATCTCCCAGATAGTTACAGACCCATCTCTCTCCTCTCCACCCTTGGGTAAATTAACAGAATCTATCATACTTGAAAAATTAAAAACTTTTATAACCACTAATAATCTCAATAACCCCAATCAATTCGGTTTCACCCCCCAATTATCAATTCTTCACCCACTCCTCAAACTCACAGAAATTATCTCATCAGGATTCCAGAAAAAACAATCCACCGGAGCAGTATTTTTAGACATCGCAAAAGCATTTGACAGAGTTTGGCTAAACGGACTAACATTCAAAATGATCAACAACAATTTTCCACCACCCCCCTCATACTCCTCATCCACTCTTACTGTAATGAACGTTTTTTCCAGGTTAGAATTAATGACACCCTATCTACCCCACGTAAAATTAATTCTGGAGTAGCTCAAGGAAGTTTAATTGGCCCATTTTTATTTAATTACTACTTAAATGATATTCCAAATTACTCCCTTACAACACTAAATATGTAGGCAGACGACACTGCTATTGTCGCTAAATTCAAAAATCCCAAAACTGTAACTTTTGCTCTCAACAAGCACCTTGTGCTACTCCAGGATTACTTCAAAAAATGGAAAATCAAAATTAATGTCAATAAATCCCAAGCTGTAATTTTTACAAAAAGAAAAACCAACCCTCCCCCACCCACCTTCTTCCAAAAACAAATTCCATGGGATACCTTCGCTAAATACTTAGGCCTCACTTTTGACAAACATCTAACATGGAGAAAACACATCATCAACACAAGAGAAAAATTTTGAAGACTCTCACACAAAGTTTATCCGTTAATTAACAGGAAATCTACCATGAACCTCCAAAACAAACTCCTAATATACACAGCAATCATGAGATCAATTATCAGCTACGCAAGTCCAATATGGGCTTACTGCGCAAAATCCAATCTTAATATTCTTGAAACCTCCCAGAGCTCTACTATCAGGATGATCGCTAGGGCTTCCATGTATATGAAAAATAAAGAAATTTACAAAGCTTTACAACTTACTACATTCAAAAATCACATCCAAAAACTAGCTTCAAAATTTTTTAACTCCCTAGAAAACATTAACAACCCAAATATTCAGAATCTTGAGAATTATCAAATCACTCCTAATATTAAAAGACCCAGGAAAATCCTTTTTGATTATAACCCTCCTTAATTTCTTCCATTATAAAATTTTCAATTAATCCCGAATGAATAATAATTGCAAGTCTTTACAAACCCCTCCCACCTTACTTATAGTAAATTCTACATTCATGCGGGCAGCCAATCGCAACATCGCAATTACTCACTCAGCAGCCAATCTGAATACAAGATTTCAACCTCTCCTTCTCTCCGAATTTTTCGACCATCAGTTCTTCATTTCTTCCAACAAAGTTCCTCTTCTCTACAACAGATGGCGCCAGATCTCCAATAAACTTTAATTCTCCATAACTCGTTTTCTACTCATCCGAATGCCAAGAAACTTTCACCATATCTTCATCAACTCTCTCTCTCTCCAGAATGAAAACACCACCTTCTCAAAGTAACTTTTATCTTTCAAGATTTGGGCTAGAGAAGCACCCCGTGCTCTAGGCGCCCATTGAAATTTCAACGTCAACGTTCTTATTCACTTTGATACTCAAAACAAGTACGAACTGCCGGAACCTAAAGTTCGTACAAACTGGAAATTATTTAAAAGCACTCTACTAGCAAACACAATCCAAACATTAACACTACCCAGAGCACAAAGCGGCGAGGATATTGAAAATCAGGTCGCAGAACTCACACAAAACATTTTAAGTGCACATAAAATTGCCTCAAAACCCATAAAACACAACAAACAAACTTTTATCGGACAGGAATTACGGGATCTATTCAGAAAAAGAAATAAAGCCAGAAAAACCTGGCAATTTACCCGTTTTCCCGCCGATAAAGAAATTCTAAACAGACTTCAAAACGAAATTAGGCGAAAAGTGCACTTACATAAAAACAAAGATTGGGAAGAAACACTTGAAAACCTGAATGCGGAAACCGGTACCCTTTGGGGTATGGCGAAAGTATTCAGGAGAAAACGAACTCCCATTTCAGCCCTTAAAGGCCCAGCTAATATCGCACTTAGTAACACTGAAAAATCTGAAATTTTGGCAGATTCACTTCAAGATCAATTCAAACTTAATGACATAAACACACCCGCTCACGACGACAATGTAAAGGATGTCGTTCACAGTTACCTACAAAACGAAGAAAACTTCCAAGGCCAAGATTACTCTCCACCACTAGCATCTGAAATAGCAGAATACATCAAGAAAATAAAAATTAACAAAGCACCCGGAAAAGAAGGAATAACCAATAAAATGATTAAAAACCTTCCTCATCTATGCATATTCCAACTCCGAAATTTTATTAATAACATGCTAGACCTCGGTTACTTCCCAGTTTCCTGGAAAACCGCCGTAGTCATCCCGATACTGAAGCCGGGAAAAGATCCCACCCTACCCAGCAATTACAGACCGATTTCACTACTTCCAGTCCTCAGCAAAATAGCAAAAAAAAAATTATTCACAATAGACTTTCCAACTTCCTCCAAGAAATGACATAATAATTCATCAGCAACATGGATTTGTTCCAAAGTTATCTACCACCCACCAACTACTCAGTCATTGAATACATCAAAACAGGATTTTACAAAGGCCAATACACAGGAGCGGTTTTCCTGGATATCCAGAAAGCCTTCGACCGAGTCTGGCATACAAGATTAATCTACAAAATGATGAACTACAACACCCATCCATATCTTGTGAAAATTATCAACTCATATCTTCAAAATAGAAAATTTCAAGTTACAGTGAACGAAAACCTTTTCAAAACCAAGAACAATAGAAGCAGGAGTCCCGCAAGGAGGAATCCTCTCAACAACTTTATTTAATTACTACGTGAATGACATCCCTACACACCCAAAAACAAAATTATGCATGTATGCAGATGACACTGCGATATTAGCACGACACTATTTTTCATCAAACATAGGCCGAGCACTAAACGAACACTTACAGAAACTAGAAGTATGGTACTCTACCTGGAAAATAGCCCTGAACGTTTTCAAAACAGAGGCCGTCTTCTTCTCACGAAACTACAGAAAAATAGAACCAGACATCTTTCTGGGAAACAAAAATATACCCTGGTCTCTAGACACCAAATATCTTGGTGTAACGTTGGATAAAAAAAAACTCACTTTTAAACACCATGTACTACGAATTAAAAAGCAGTATAGATCTGCAGTAAATAATATTTTCCCCCTTATTTCGCGTAAATCTACATTAAGTAGACGTAATAAATTGCTTATCTACACCCTGATACTAAGACCTATCCTGACCTATGCTAGCCCAGTCTGGTCACACTGTGCTAACACCATCTTCGACTTGCTAGAAAAATCGCAAAATTCCACCATTAGAACAATAGTAAATGCCCAATGGTACATGAGAAACACTGATATCAGATTTTCAATTAAACTACCCACCCTAAAAAATTTCATTAAAAAATTATCTGAAAACTACTTCCAAAAAAATGGATGCATCAAACAATAAAACCATTCAAGAAATAGAAAAATACACCCCACTCAGAAATAACCGACAACTACACAGACCAAGAGAAATCCTAATATTATAAATATATAGTTCATTTTCCTAAATTTACACTGATTAAACTCAAACACAGTCACCACTAGTCCCACCATACCAAGCATTCACAGACAGACAGACAGACAGACATAAGAAAAACTGACGAGCGTCAGCGAGTCATCGCTTTTGCTCAAATTAATGGATATAGTGGGTCGTAAGAAACAATGTAGAAGACGCCTAAGGGCGATTGGACTAACAAAAAAAAAAAAAAAAAAA